>VYZV01001890.1:175153-187779 GCA_013401275.1 Pandion haliaetus | reverse complement strand
AATTATTATTTTTTTAGTAGTAAGTAATAATTCTTTATTGATTTTTCTAAGCCATGCAGGATCTTAAATATATTTGTCATATCCTGCATCAGTTGCTTCTTTTTCCAGGATTAAGATTATAGCCTGTTTGCTTATTCCTTGTACAGAAGTTGTTCCATATCTTTGGTTGTCTTGGTCACCTCTCAGTATCTCTTCTACTTCTAGATTTTGCATTTGACTTAGCCCTTCTAGTCCACTGGCTGGTCTTCTACCCTTAGTGTGCACTCACAGCAACAGCAGGAGGTTGCCTGATAATCAGAATAATTTTTGTGACAAATTAACACAAAAGTGTGTTAAGTGGCAGAGTGAGAAATAAGACTTCCTGCTGGTGATAAGGCAGGCTTGGAACTATTTCATTTAGATGTACGGCTTCTCCAGACAAATGTCTTGTGACTGCCTATGAGGCAACCCTGTCTGTTTGCACTCTTCCAGCTTCTAGCCCACCTCCCCTTCCCAGCAACAAAACCCAGCCACTGTTTTCCCAGTGTGCTTCTAGCACATCTCTGTGAGTTACTGGCCAAGTGTGTATCATGGGTGTGCTGAGTAGCCGAATCACATAAATTAGCCTGTTGGAGTTATTGGTTGCTTCTGGCTGAAAAGGCAAAGGTTTGTGCCATGAAGCTGTCAGATTCATGTATTTGCTGGTGTTTGTTGTGTGTTATACAGGACAATTTTTTTCTTTTCTTTTTTTAAGAGGCCCCCAAGCCACTCCTTCCTTTCTCTCCCCCACCCAAAATGGTGGGAATGAGCTGAAATATTGCAGAGCTAGGGGGAAAAAAAGCTCTTAATATTTAAGGTTGCAGAAAGTTAGCTGTTATATTAGAAATGGTCAAAGTCAATGTTACTTGTGCAGTGTTAGATGTTCCTTCATTGCGCATGCAGTGCCGTCAGTCTTTAAGCACTTGCCTACTCTTTTCTTTTCTGCAAAACTACGGATACTTCAACAATACCAGAAATGTTGTGAAATCATAGGGTAGAGCAAGATGTTTTTATTGATGAGATTTCTTTTTTTTTTTCCTTCTGGCCCTACCCTTTTGTTGTTTTATTTCAGTGTGTAGCTTGACTACAGTGCTTCTGTTTCCCATCTTATTGTAAACCATGTTTCCTTACCTTTTGAAAACCTACTTCAAATGTAACTGAATAAAAAGCATCAGAGAAAACCATGTTAGGAGGGGAAAAAAGGAAAGCAAATCCTCAGCTGTGTGGAGCTGCCAGTAATGTTCAGAAGCTGACAAAGATGAACTGCTCATCTAAGCATAAATAGACTTCAGAGTCTGTGTGTTTCTTGCCTTATGAAACTGGGTGCACTGTACCCATTAGTTTTGTTCCTTTTTAAATATTTGGTGATCATATAATTTGTGTAGTGTAAGGCTATGTTGCACTCGCTCTTCACTTTGCAGTACGTGAAGACCAGGATTCTACAGTGTGTCCAGTCTGCAGTGAAATTAGCAGTTAACTGTAGCCCAGCCTGGTGTTTTGTGATCTGCCACGTATTTTACGGTGAAAACATCCAGGATAAAATGCCGCAAAAGTGACGGGTTTCCATTGAGAGAGATTTTCATCTTTTCCACTGTTTACACACTGAAGATGAAGACTGCTATGACACAAAGACACTTTAGGAAGATTTCAAACAGCAGCAAAAAATCCTCTCTTTGGGGGAGAAAATGTATCATGTAGGCTGTTTTGTCATTTTGAAGTTAAAACATTTTTTCCCCAAGAGTATTAGGTGTTTTAGGAAGGAAAAACTAATATTTTTTTTTAAAGCGGTTAAGTAGCCAAAAAGTCAATAATATGTATAAAATGTGTAATAAATATTGACTTCTATGCCTTTACTCTATGATACCCTGTCATACTGCAATAGTGCTCTTCCATAGACTGAAGACACATCATTTCTATTGAGAGGGTTTGTGTTTGTGAAGGTTTGTACTGCCCCATAAAAACATTGTTGCTATTTAAAAATTATTAAATCTCTATCTTCTGATTATGATTTTTGTAAAATATCTTCACAAAAGAAAACCCATTGAGAGAACAGGTCCTGTGCTGCAGGAAATCATCTCAGGAAACGGAAGTACAAAAAGCTACTAACTCAATACCCAAGTCCCATTCTGCTTTGCTGGTCATGTGAGATTTAATTCTCTTAATTTTATATATTTCATTTCACAACACCGTTTCACAACTCCCTCCTGCTGGAGGAAGGGACCATTTTCTGACACCAGCTCTTCTTTTCTCTCCCCCTCCTCCCTGACCCCCAAGAATTGTGCACTGTTTGCCCATTAGGCTAAACCAGAATATTCCTGCCTGCATCACGTAGGGAATTTCAAATGAGGCAAGGATTGATTATTGGACCTGAAGGAGAAGAGGTCCAAGGCTGGATTACTATGGTAAATCCTATCATGACAAGACCCAAAATTAACTTACTACCTTATTTGTTCTAGGTACTCCATGTCTGCCCATCGGGATATGAGAGCGTTGCTTCTGCTGTCTCTCTATTATGTCACTCAGATGACTTGCAGGCTCAGTAGACTAAAGCAGTTGATACTGTGACCCCTACACTATATGCAGTTCACAGTTTTTATTTTGGGCTAGATTTAATTTGCTCCCCAGGACTAAACGGTGTCACTGCAGTTGGGGTTCAAAGCTGAAGGACTGCTTATTAGTTCAGACCTGCCCTGGTAAGAGATGAAGGATTGGAGCAGAGCTTCAAGTTCAGTTTTCTCTCATAAAAGTGTGGCTGCATGTGCCAAAACTGCCCTGGACACAGAACCATCATGCAGAGGGAGAGCTTTGAAACTATGCTGTTGCTCTGAGCTAAGGTGTTAACATAGACAAAGCCTTTATTAATCTTAAAGATCTTTTGCCCTGGTCCTCCTAGTGATAGTGTTCAGCATGACGGTATTCAGTATTGCTGTGTCTTTGGCTAATCAAAGCTGCTGCTGTTAGCTCCTGCTCTTTCAGATTTCACTAATTGAAGTCCACTGACTTAAGTCCATTGTTTGTATTAAGAAAGGGGGAGGAGAGGGGGAAAAAAAAGACTTTGGGGTTGGGTTTTTTGTTTTTCTTTTTTTCCAGTATTGTCACTGTCAACATGCCACAGTTTCATCCGAAACAAGGGATGTATTAAGCTTTTCTGACTGGGTTTTGTTTCCCTCTATTTTTTATATTTGTTTAATTTGCTGACTGGCAGCTGTAAAATCACTTAATCAGCATATCTGGCCCAAATACTAGGCTTGACTTGAACTTACTGACAGTGTCTTGGCTCATGCACAACTGAGACTAGTTTGAATTCTTGTTCTGTGATCTGTATAGGTAGTGGTGATGGAAGAAGAAGAAAATAATAGCCTGAAGATCTGTCTTGTTCCTTTCCCAGCTGTGCCACAGTAGTCAAACCCCGAATGCCTGTTTTGATCTCGTTTGTAACCTCACGTAGCTTTGAAGAGTCACTTCTGACTTACAACGCTCTCTGTGGGAAGAGGAGCGGCTCTCTATTTCCACTGCTCAATTTGCAGGCCTGTGTTTGAGTCCATTCGTTCTTTTGCCCTCTCTGAAGCACCAGCGTATTGTGTTTATTTCTGAATCTCTGAATCCAGGGAAGTCATCAGAACTAATCACTATGGTAAATCCTATCATGACAAGGTCCAAAATTAACTTGCTACCTTATTTGTTCCAGGTACTCCACGTCTGCATTCTCTAAACTAAGCAAAGTAGGGATCCGGCATCCTCCACCTCTTCCTTTCATTGGAAACCTACTCTTTTTCAGTGAGGTAAGGTATGGTTTTCTTTGTATCTATCCAAAGTGATGGGAAGAGGGGACGGGGAGTTGGAGGAATTGAAGGGAATCCTACACTTCAGTGGTACTGTCTCTTCAAGCATCTGCCTCTGGAAAGAGCAAGCAAAACTTGGCTTTTTGAGTGAATTGGTAGAAGCAGTTGTGCACAAGCAGCTCTAATTTCAGGGTAAAATAAACTTGAGGGAAAGAAAATGTGTAAGCTCCTGCAGTTAATTACTTGAGCTTTTCCAAGAAAGTTCATGCCCTCAGTGAAACAAACTTAGTTATGTGAATAGAGTAGATTATATTAACTAGCCCCAACTGGTTTGTTCTGAGTGGTTTTGGCTCCTATGACCTTTCTGTTTGTATGTGCTTTTACTGATTGTACACGGTTTTTTTAAAGCTCGTAATGTTGCTTGCTCCTAAGCAGTAACTGGAATTAGGTACAATTGAATGCTGCTGCTCTGTGCCCCTAATATTGGGACTGGGAGGAGGGAGGAAGGGGAAGTATTGGGATTCTGCCTCCAGATTTCGTTCCCTTATTTTTCTCATCCATCCCCTTTCATTAGTCTGCTAATGCTGTATTTTTGTTTCTTGCTCAATTTCAGTAATGCTTCTGAGGGCCCAAGATCTCTTAGTAATGAGGAGCTGCCTTTTCTCTGGTTGAATCTTACAGTAAAATCTCTCTAGTGTGTCTCTGTTGCAGTCCAGCAACTTTTTCAGGAAATCTGGGCTAACTCTAGCTGCTGCCCAGTTTCCTCTTTTAAGTGCATGGTTATCAATATCCATGCTGAGATTTGAATTATTAAAGAGAATATAATGCCTCTTACCTTGGTCTTTGTGGTGATTGTTCTGTCAATATCTGATTCATTATTAGGTAAACCCCATTTAAATACCAGTTTTACATGTACATCTGATTTCATTTAGAAAATAGCATAAATGGTAGACTTGATTCGCTCTTGATTAATTTGAACTGGAGTTGACAGGGTGACTTTAACATACAGGGGATGCTGGTGGTGTGGAATACAGACCAGTTCCCCCTCACTCTTCTGGTTTCAATTCAGCTGGATGGCATGAAGCTACTCAGTCTGTAGCTCTTTGGTGACAAAATCCAGTTATCATAAGTCACCTGCTAAAACTTGCTGTAGGAAAAGGTGCCTAGAGACTAAGTTACTTTGATATGTTGTAGATGGGCTTGCCCTGCACCAGTGTACAAGTGGAAAGTTTTGCGAACTGTTACCTATGATCTGTTAGGCAAGTTTCATTACCAGAATTGCATTCATTAAATTCATTTAAAGCAGGCTAATGAAGAAAAGATAAACTTGATTTTACTAACTTTTAGGAAAATAATAAATTAAAGGTAGCTTAGAAATTGTATCTTAGAGTACCAAGAAATAACAATTCCAAACAGGGTTTTGAAACAGAGCTGAGTAATGCAAAACCACAAGCCCCACTAGGCTGTATGTTCAGCACTACAACATTTCACCGTCCATCTTCTCTACAGTCCTACCGCTGCTGGTAGGAACAGGCAGGGATGAGTCCAAGCTCTTAGTAATTTTTCTTTCTTCCTTCATATATTTTGCCATGTTTTCTGGATCTGCTCCTGAGGCTGCTTTCTTAGAAATAGTGCCCATAGCAACGTGGAAGTAATAGGAGAGCTGCTTTTATACTGTAGGCTGTTCTCTACAAAAGTGTTTTCAGGGACACAAGTGCTCTCACTGTAGTCACTAGAGGACAGTTTCCACTTTCCCTTTCCCAGCAGGGGAGAACCAGAGATTGCCCATCACCTTCCAGGGGTCAGGGGTGGTTTTTGGGGGCTTAGCTGCGAGGGGCACAGCTGTGCACAAGCAGTGGTTTAGGGGCTGGGGTTAGTTGTTTTATTTTTTTTTAATAGGAAATAGCAAAATGTTGTTTGTTCTGTTGCTACATCTCTAATGTTAAGAAGTTCTTGCACTTGCATGTTTATGCAACCATGTCTTTTCACTGAACTGAGTTTTTAGAGAGTCTCCCTTTTAAATAGGCCAGCTCCTTCTTGGTGTTGCCGATGTTGTACAGGGAAAACGCACGAGCCACCCTCCCACTAAATCATCAGACTAGCGGTTTTCAACCCATGAACATTTGTTTCAGAGGCATTCATGAATGGTGACTAAGAGGAATGAGTATGGGAATCTGCATATGTGTAATTCATATGTTTCCAGTGTCACATTTGGTCAGCAGAGCCGTGAGACCAGGAAGAGAAAGGCAAGTCAAAACAACATAACACAGCTTTCCAGTCCAAAAAGTGTCCTCATCTCATGGTTTCAGGCTTTCCTTCTACAATATGACTGCTAGAAACTTAAGGAAAAAATAAAGGAGGTGAGGGAGTCCCTTTGACATAATCAAGTAAATCTAGAACCTGGGGATTTGGGAAAAAACATGAAATACCAAAAGCTCTCAACAAAATTGTGGGAGTAAGCAGTATTTTTCAATTTGTAATGATATAAATTCAAGGATTTGCTTGTCTTCTCCCTTATTTGGGTGTAAATCGGCTCTACTGAAGTGAGTAGAGGTTCCTGTTTTGCTCCACTATATATGTGAACAGATCATCAGGCCTTACTCTTTTTTTGCTATTCTTCTTCTGTAAGTGTGCCTGAAAACAAATGAACAATGCAAGCAGGATTTGACCAGTAGTGCTGGGTTGTGGGGTTTTTAATAAACTTTCAAATGTATTTTAAACAAGAAAATATTTTCTCTGTGAGATTTTTTGAAAGAGTTATTTCAGGGATTTCTCAAGCAGTGTTTTTTCTTGGAGTAAAATATGAGTTGCTGTTAATATAGTGTCTCAGAGAGGAAGAGGAAGTGCTGAAAGTTAAGGGGCTAAGGGAAATGCAACAGGAAAGACTTATCTCCATCACAGAGAAGCAGACTTTAAGAGCTGACTTGGGGAAAACAAAGTTATTTTACTGTAAGTCACCCCTTCTCTCTCAAGTACAATAAAGGGAGATAATCGCACCCTGAAACTAAAACTTATCCAAGTTAATCGGCTTATCTCAAAAATGAGAAGATAGGAAATTATTGCAGTTCTGCGGCTAGGAAATTATCCAAGTCAGAGATATTAGATTAAAAATTCTTCCATTGCATGAGAACAATTTGTGGTGGGTAAGTCTGATGTAATAGTAAATATGATTAGGCTGTTTAAAAAAAGCAGCATGTTCAATTTTCCCAATAACGGAGCAGACTTGCAGCAGACAGACTGCTGTTTTGCTAGAAACTCCTGACTGTTACCCCACCTCTCAACATACTGAATTTTTCCTACCAGTCTGTGGAAAAAAATGAGGTTTGTTTGCAATAGCCATGTAATGGGAGACACAAGGGTATACACAGCATGGACTTTCACACATGGATCTGTATGGGCTTCGGAGCAGCAGGTTGCAGAAAAACTGAACAAAACTCTCCTATTAATTCCCAGTCTAATGATTTTATTACGTGACAAATGCTCTGAAAACCGAGAAGGCACACGCGCCGCATTACCCTTCCTCCCGAAGAACCGCGGCAAACACTTGGCCTGTTGCTATGGCTGTGCCATGCTTTTCCCCCCCTTTCCCATCACTTTTCTAAAAAGGCAGCTATGCTGTTTTTTAAATGTCATTGGCTCTGGCATTTGCATGGCTCTGGTTGCCTGGTGCTCTACCTGTGTGCACTGCTCCCTGCTCAGCCTTCTGGAGAGCAGCACTGTGCTGCTGCAGCCTTGGGACTGGCATCTCTGGTGTTTTGGGGTGGTGGTCGGTGTGTGGTTGGCTGCCTTGGTTTGGCACTTGGTAGGCAGGATATGCAGTTGCGCCCCGTGTACAGTTGAGTAATGTGCTTTGGGTCCTTATAATGGCATGATCATGTGTCGCTTTTCTCCTATTACTCCTAGCAAGCTCCAGTGATGCTTTTGACTGGCTGTGTGCTTGTATCCCTGCCTTGCATTTTAATGAAAGACATCACGCTCTTTAGTCCCCCTCTGCTTGGACAGGATACTCTTTGTTTACTCTGTTTATTTCTGTCTGGCCTACTTGTAGATCCTGGGCTACCCTGGAGCGGCCCATTTCTGCTGAATGGAAATGGGGGCTGTGTGGGTGCTTTGTCTTGCTTTCAGTTTGGGATCTGGCTGGACTGTTGTTTTATGGCTGATGGGTGGGAGTGGAGAAGGGGGGGAGTGTAGGGAGGAAGCAGAGAGCAAACACGATCTTTTTCCAGTAAGCATCTGCCAAAAACATCCTTTCAGTTGGACGCAAAGAAAAATAAAAGGCAGAGTCCTTGCAGGAATGAAATTAACCCCATGTCTAATTTTTAGCCTAGAAAGCAGCATGTCAGTACTTGGAGAGAGAGGCTGCAGCGTTTTCTGTTCTGGAATTTAATGACACAGCATGTAAACCCAAACAAGGTTGGAGAGAGGCAAATGGTGAGGGGAGCAAAGGGGCGGGGGGGGAGGGAAGAAGATGAGCTCTCAAATAGGCTGTGGACCTGGATTTAATTACAAGAATAATATGGCTTACACTGACAGTGAAAGCCTGCATATGGTTTTGTGTTGCTTTGCACAGATAAACAAGAGAGGAATGGGATAGGGAGTGTGTGTTTTGCCACTTGATAGCTCTCTGCATGGAACCACAGAGGGCAGACATGGCATCACCAACCAACCTGCCTTTATGTCCCACTGTTGGCTGTGTGTGTCTGCTGTGGGCTGCTGACTGCCTGAACAGACCTCACGAGGTGTCTCAGGTCTTCTCTCGCATCCTGGGAACCCCCCTGTATTGGGAGGCTCGTGTATGATGCATTTCATGTGACATGAATACATGTGGTATAGATCTAAACCTAGCCATGTCACAGTCTGCAACATGACAGAAAACCTGGGGTTAGACATGTTTTTATGTGTATATTCATACATCTATAAAGCCAGTCTCTCTCCCCTTCAAATACATGTATTTTCCTAGTTTCAGCTGATAGGCTGTGCTAACTCCTTTGATCAGATGTTAGTGTTGTCAGATACCCTGACAAAGTCAGTTCAGTATCTGTTTGTGGGAACCTAATGCAGGAAATCAAGACATTGCAATTAGCTGTCTCCCACTTGACTAGATGCTATTTGTACCCTTCAGTGAGAGCTGGACCTTTTGGTTTCTCAGAAGAGTGTTGGGCAGAACTGTGCCATGGCTCACCCCAGCTTCTCCCTGAGCTTGTTGGGATCTCAGCAGGGTGAGCTTGCCTCTGGGAGAGTGATGCGTACAGCTCAAACCCTTCTATAGAGGCACGATGTTATTGGCTTTTTTGCACTCAGTGTTTCTGATAGCTGTGTTTGCAAGGTACCCCTGAATGTGATGTCAACTTTAAATAATGTTTATGGAAGCTGGAGACAGTAGTAGGATACACAAAGCAACTGGCAAATTTTATGTGACAGAAGGGGGGTGAATCATTGCTGCTTTGCTGGTGAATAATGGTGACCCAAGCAGTGAAGGTGGTAGTGGTCATGACAGATGCTTTTGCTCTTTTGGGCTATACTGTTTTTCTTTTGAGGGAAGAAACAGGTCCCTTATTCCAAGGAGTGGTGTGTTGACTGTGTGGCTTCTTCCTAGACCACCTCCCATATCTATTTGCTGTGCAGGGCTGGGTGTTTCCTGTAGACCTCAGCAGTAGCCCCTAGAAGGACATGCAGTCTTTGCTGATGAGAAACATCATAGTTTTGGTAGTCTTTAAGCCATGTTTTGGTGGTTCCTTCTGGCATACTTTATGCATGCTTTATTAAACACTGCATGAGAAGAGGCAATCAATGGCTGATGCAATTGCTAGCTCTATGTGAAGGGCATTACCTGTTAAGTGGAACGGGGATGATGTTCTCCATGGCAGCACAGCGAGTGAAAAGAGAGACTGATCATGCTCCTGGCTTTCCCCAGTCTCCCAGGGTGATTTTGGGCAAGTCTGACTGGGGCGAAGCTTTCTTATTTTCTAGGTAAGCAAAACTCGTTCTTTTTCTTCCCCTTGGGCTTCTTTTTACTCACCTGCAAAATGACATAGATGGTGTTCTGAAATAGATAGGTCTGCCTTTTCATCATGTTATGGTGAAACACTTTGAGCAACTTCTCTGGGTGCTTTCTCTGGTAGATTTGGGGAAGCTACTATCACTGCTGTGTTCAATGGACTTGGCCACTTGAAGGCTGGAGGGAGATTAAAAGATTTGGCAATAGTTGCAGAGCAAGTGGGGCTGTAAATTAATGCCAGGCCTGAGCTCTGGCCTATAAATGAAGGTGTCTGAGTAAGGTGGGTCCCCAAGGTAACAGTGCCGAAGAACACCTCTGCTGTTCCATTCTGTCCTTGACCAAAACCATTGTTCTTTGATGGGTTTTTGGTGGCAACTGACAAATGACTACCCAAGATCCATCAGAGCAGAGGTCTGCATCACTAAAATGACACCTGGCTCGTGAGACTGGTGTAGGGGAAGTTTGCCATGTGTTGTGTCTTTTGGAGAGTATGTTTGCATGTTCATCACATAACCTTCTGGAATTTGCTATGTAGCCTTTAAGCAGCATGTGCTGCTAAGTTAAAGCCAGCTCTGGCATGGTATGTAGCAACAATGAAGACAAAACAGCCATGCTACACAGCAGCTGGGTTAAGAGAATGAAGATAATGTATAGTTGCAATGGTAGTGGCATACAGATAGACCCAGTGTAATCACTTAAACTGGAATTTACCTTGGACTCCAGGATGCCTGTGATCATGCACAAGAAGTAGGGACCTTCACCTTGAGGAGCAGCACAATAGTGATGTGACTGAATAGGAGGACTCCTGTAGTTGTTGTAGTAAACTTAATGGGCTTCTACACATGGACTTAAAAAAGAAGAAATATTTCTTAGGCGTAATTGTCTTCTGTTCAATTTTGGTTGTAGTCACATCAGTGTGGTACTGGCCTGGAGAGAATGGGATTGGACTAAAGATCTCTCAGCCCTTGAAGTTAAAAAGGGAAAGCGATAGACTCAGGGCTGCAATGAGTAAGAGCCATCTCTGTTGTTTTAAATGAAGTTGTAACTTGGTCACACTACCTGTAAATCTGGAGTTTAGTGGCATCATATGCTGCTCACCTTCTTATTGCAACGTGGAGAAATCCATATTCAGAAAATCAGTTCTTCCATGTCAGCAGGATCAGTACGTCTAATAATGGCCAGGTATCAGTTGTAATGCTAAAATTATAGCAAGCTCAGATTGGCTGTTGAGAACAGTTGTTATCCATGAGCCAACAAATTTAGCTGAGTCTTAACTTCATTAGCAGTGTCTAAATGCATTAGCCATATGCTCCTCAGCATATGGGTAAATACATAACAATTTATTTTCATTAGGATTTTCTTACAAGTGCTGCTAACCCAAGCTCCACTAGAAATGTTTACAGCATGACATGTCTCTTCAAATAAGAAGCTGGCCTTCTGTACAGCAAGTCATCCTGAAAGGGTGGCAAGCAAGATACTTCCCCCGCCCTTTCCGAGAGTAGGAAGGTACAGCTGCTATGGGTCTTAACCACTGCAGCTATTCAGGCTTGGTTTCTGCAAGGCTTTATATTAAAATGAGTAATAGAAGGCTCTGGAGAACTGCCTGTTCAAATGTGTGCCATTAAATCCGTGGTATTCATTGTGTGCTGTCTTCTGGCTGCCTACGGTGTGCCTTAGGTGGCATCATCTCCTGGTAGCTTTATCTGGATGTAAGACTCATGACCCTCTCTCTGACTTCTTCCCCCTTCCTCCTCCCCTCAGGCAGGATGTAGAGACGAACTATAACTTTCTCTAAGAGGGACCGAGTGTGAAATTGGGTTTTAGTCATGGCCCATAGTCAAAGGGATACAGTACTGGAAAGGGCAGGGTGGGTTTGCAGGATGGGCACTGGGGCAGGGCTGCGAGGGCTTCAGTAGCTGTGGACAGGGGACAGATGCAAAGCAGCCGTTGGGTGCTCAGGTTTCTCTTAATTTGTCAGAACTAAGTGAAACATTATTTTCTGGAGTGTTCTTTTTTGGTTAAATATTTATGTAATTTGATCCAGAAATGCAAGTTGCCTAAAATGACATGGAAGTGTAAGAAAGGACCAATCTTGTTGGAGAGGTATAAAGATGAAAAGTTAATCTAATTGTCCGTGTCCTCAGAGTCCTCAGAACATGTCTAAGTGTAGATGATAATGTGAAACCAGAATCAACCAGAGCTGGATTCTAATCAGGTTTATCTGAGAACTGACTGGGTTTTTTTTTATGGTTGTTTTCTTTGGGGTGTGTGTGTGTGTGTGTTTTTTGGTTGTGGTTTGGGTTTTGTTATTTTTAAGAAAAGAAAAAAGAAAAAAAGTTATTCAACAGGAAGTCTAAACAAACCTGTGTGCTTTAAAAACAAGTTTTGCAAATTGCTGTTTTTTCTTTCTGTTTTCACCATGCAATGCAGTGAAACAGATGATACTGTCTTTCGTTGTCCTTGTAAACTTTTCATTTTGTTTCTTTGTTATTAACAGGGGTTTTTTTTCTGCTTCCATTTTGTAATTTTTATATATTACATTGTCATGGTTTAACCCCACCTGGCAACTAAGCACCACGTAGCCACTCGCTTGCTGTGCTTACAGTGGGATGGGGGAGAGAATCAGAAGGGTAAAAGCAAGAAAACTCGTGGGCTAAGATGAAGACAGTTTAATAGATAAAGCAAAAGCCACGCACGCAAGCAAAGCAAAACAAGGAATTCATTCACCACTTCCCATGGGCAGGCAGGTGTTCAACCATCTCCAGGAAAGCAGGGCTCCATCACGCCTAATGGTGACGGGAAGACAAACACCATTGCCCTGAATGTCC
>VYZV01001890.1:155654-175067 GCA_013401275.1 Pandion haliaetus | reverse complement strand
CTGAAAAATCCTTGACTTAGTCTAAACACTACTTAGCAACAACTGAAAACATTAGTGTGTTATCAACATTCTTCTCCTACTGAATCAAAAATGTAACACTATACCAGCTACTAGAAAGAAAATTAACTCTATCCCAGCCATAGCCAGGACAACATGAATTTTAGATGACTTCTATTAAGGGAGAGGCAAAAGTGAAATGTTCTTTGGACAGTTGCAGTGGTGTAGTTTTAAATATTCAGGTGGAATCTGAATATTCAGATAAAATCTTCACTGATTTGCCTCTATTTGCTTTTATGTCTATATACTGAGAGGAAAGAGCGAGCCCTGGATAGATGGCACCTTGTGGCTCAAGATGGTAGCCTAGGAAAGAAGTACAAAGAGGTATGAACAAGAAATGCGTGATTGATACGTGATTTTTGCAAAGCTTACAGCTTGCAAAGGGCTGAACAAATCTACCTTGATCAGTTCATATGTGGCAACGTATAACGTGTGAAAAGTGTGTGGCAAGGCAGCCAGAGCAAGGGTGGCATTTGAGGTAGCATTCTTTGTGTTCCACATCTGAGGACTGTCTTGGACAGGAGCACCTTGCAGCCAAGGTGGGGTGGAAAAGGTGCTTGATCACACACAAGGGGGAAATGGGAGAGCTTTTGGAAAAAAAGCTACAGTTGGTGACCTTATACCAGGGTTCTCTGTTTTAATAAAGAGTCTCATATAGTTCATGACAGATAGAATTAGGGACCATGCAAGTATCTTGTAGTTATATTTGTGTTTATATTTTTTGCTACCTTTTTTTTCCCCCAATGCCCCAGGGAGCCATCTTGAAGACCTCATAAATGCGAGATTTCATTTTCTAATGCTATTTCATTTCCTGGATGGAGGACCTGCCACAAGAAGACCAGACCTCAAATTATAATAGCCCTATAAATAACTCCCTAAGGCAAAAGGAGAAAAGAAAGCTTTTGAAAGACAACCGCAAATGCAAAAATGGAGATGTTTGGGTTCTTGCAGAACTAGACTAAGCAGCTCTAGTTAGGACATCATTAATGTAGTGTAAAGGTTTTTTTGGGTTTCCCTGTTTATCTCTGTGCGCTGTTTACTTAACCTACATTTCAAAAGTCCTCTGAGGTCTCTTACTTGAGTTTAATTTTCTGCAGTGTTTTGGTGCCTTTTGGCCTGTCTTTAGAGCCTGCTAGAAAATGGAGTCTCCAGGTAAAATTGAAAACAATCCAACAAGCTGACTAAAACAAATATAATCACAAATCGAGTAAAAATAGTCTGAAAACACAACTTTTTTCTTCTTTCTGGGTGAAGTCGTTTTATTTCAGCAGACCCAGACTGTCTGCCTGCTTTCCACTGGAAATCTGTGCAGAATTGGCACATTGACTAGAATAAAAACATTCCCGAGGAATCGGCATGTTCTGTCAAAACATTTGAACAGCTCCTGTCTCCCAGAGCACAGCTCTGCTGCGGAGCCGGCAAAGGGAGCTCTGCAACGCGTGGTGCCGGCTTCCCCTCCAACCTCCTGTCTCGAATCCACCTTTTTGCATAATTATGGGCAGAGTGCTTCAGGTTAAATTATATTTAGCTGCGGTGGGAGTAGAAAAGGAGGTTTGTGAGAGCCTTCTGCTCCATGGTGTGACCTGTGTAAGGGCTGTCCTTTCTCAGTTCCCACTAAGGCTGTGTTGTATATGTGACGAAAAGTCAGGAGGTGAGGCTGTAGGACCCCAGTATCTTCCTGTAGCATCCTGGGTAAAAGTACTGGCCAGGGGCAGCCAGGCTGGCAAAACTGAGCTCCAGGAGAAGCCCTGCTGCGCAGGGACAGGATTCCCCCTTGACGGATGCTTCTGTGCCATGCCTCTCGCTGCTGCATGACTCTGCCACGTGTAAGCTCAATCTCCAGCAGCACAGTTCAATCTCTGTGTTGTGGAATAATTATTTTTTTTTTTTTTTTAATGACTTGATTAATTTAAAAAAAATATTGTAATCTTTGGCTAGAAGAAGATAAACAGCAATTACAGAATGTTACTAAGCAAAGCGTGATTAGCAACCTTTGTGGCAGGACACATTACTTTTGCTAAGTAGTATCTTAGTCCTCTAGCACTGAAATAAAGGGGATCTTGCTGGTAGGCTCTAGTCAGTATGAATAAGAGCGGTAAAATCAGGCCTGCAGACAATTTACCAGAGGTGCTGTCTGTTTGTTATTGAGACCAATTGCTTAGGAATGTAATTTTGTCATTCTTGTTACCAAAATTGATATCCCCCGACTGACCGCAGCTAAATGAGTTTTTATTTTTGCAGAATTTCTGGGCAGTTGCATGATAAGGCATTGTGGTGGACAGCATGCAGTCAGTGGTTTGAAACAAATGAAGTTTTTCTTCATATTTGAAACTGTGCTGATGAACTAGCAGATGGTGTCCTTTAAAGCTGCACAGGTGACAGTAGCCTGTTTGAATGAGTATTGTACCTACTTGTCTATGCGCTGTCCAGCAGAAAAATCCTTTATAAAATAACATAAAAGTAAACAAGGTGGGAAGGCAAGCAACCCTACGTATGTGCTTGTCTTATACACCATGGCACATTCCCACATAGCAATTCAGAGCCATTTTAATAAAAAGTGGCATTGCTGAGAAATGTGGCAGAAGAGGATGATCCATGCCATGTGGAGCAAAGAGGGCAGAGGTGGCTAATAAACCAGCCCTAGCTATTCTTGGGTTAGTGGCAGCGCAGCAATCTTAGAAGGGGTGGGTTGTGAATGTGCATTCCTAACTCTATTACTTATCCCCTGGGCCAGAAGGGCCAGATGTGTTGCACAGGCAACATATTTAATCTGTGAATGATCATTCCTGATGGATCCCCTCCAGCCAGTCCAAAAGTTACATTACTGGGCCACAGCCCACTTCACATAGAAAGACAAGACCACCCAATCTGGTGCCTTTAGGGAAGGGAGAAGGTGGAATTACTGTGATGACTATGATTAATAATTTCTCATTTTATGCAAGCAGTTGTACGCTCTATGGCCAAAATGCTTATATACTGGTGTCTAACCCAAGGCAGCTAAAGCCACACAGTGGCACCTAAAAGCCTGACCATATGATTCTCACTGGAGTTAACAGGCGTTACTACTTTCAAACGTTGCTATAACTCCTTTTATTTAGTTATGCATAGTCTAGCATGCTGCACTTGTAAATTTTGGCCTGAGCATAAAACATGCTGACAAAACATGGTCACCTCTGGGATTGAGGCGAAGGGAGTTTACCGCTGTATGGCCATATGGGAGGTGAAAACCTGTTAAAATCCTTCTATGGACAATTATGGCAAATACATGTTAAAAGGCTTTGAGACCTTGCACAATGACAAGCCCCTCTTCCTAGGAGAGGTAACAGGCTGAAACAATAGTGTCAGAATTTAAGCCTCTTGATATATCTACATCGCTGTCTTGCAAAGATTTGAGACTCAGGTTTGTGCAGACTTACCACTGTCCTAACACAGGAGCAGCCACTTGATTTGCTGAAAGCTTATCATCTGCAGAGGCAGACCTGGAAGAAAAGAAGTGTTCTTGGAGTTTTATGGGCAAGGAAACTAAGGGCTGTGGCTATAACAGTTTTGCTTCACCACCTGTTAAGAGCAATGGCTGAGTGCCTGCTGTCTTTGCTGGGCACGGAAGCAGGTAGTGAGTGACTCCAAGCTTGCCCTGAAGGAGGTGGTGGCAACGCTGCAAACTGCCTTTGCACCTAATGGGCCCTGGTGCAGCACCGCTACTGCTGCCGCCTTCTTGGAGCCTCCTGTTGCTGCAGGAAAAGTTTGCATTACGTGGAGGAGGATAACGCCTCAAAACATCCCCACTGGAATAAATAAGCATCTTAAATCGAGAGTTCAAACGCAACTTGCTTTTCTACTAATCCTGTAGTCTGGTAATTTTTTGTTTGGCTTGGGAAAAATAGGAATAAGTGTTAAATTTATGCTTAAAAGATTGCCTCTCTTCAGAGAAATTTGTTATCCTTTTTCTTACTTTCAACAAGCAAAACTTGCTTTTGCAGCAGAGATTTTGACATTAAATGTCTTGATAGAATAATAGGCATGAGATGGATTGCAATCTATTGCCTCAAGACTTTGCCAATCATAAACTAAAATCAGTTAATGCATTGAGTTAAATCTCGCTATATTGTGCAATGTGCTAGTAGTATTAAAAAAATCAATCCAGAAAATATATTGATTATATTATCTCCATAGCAACAAACAATAATGGGATAATGTTAGCTTAATAATTGTGCTTTGTGAAAACCTTTCAGAATAATCACTGCATTGTAATCTTTTCACAATGTGGAATGCAATAACGCTTCTTCCTTGACTGCAGTCACCATCAGCACTGCGTCAAGAGATGCTGTTTTTGTGTGCATGCATATGTATTCATGGGTAATTTTGCTCCGGGTGAAACAATTTAGCAGACTATTTTAGGATCCATTTTTAAATGGTCAAGACCACAAATTGGCAATTGTTTTCTATGTGGTTTGTTTTCTCCCACCTCCTCTGACAACTGGCTACTGTAAAAAGAGGCCATTAACATTCCTTCTCCTGCATCTTTCTTTACAAGGCACAAAGATTTTGGCATGTAACAAAACTAAATGTCCAGCTGCTGTGTTAAGGATTTGCAGAAGAGAGGAACTCTGCTCTAAAGACAGTGCTTCAAAGCTGTTCCTTTAATTGAATTTCATCTATCATCCTCTAGGAATGACCTGTTCCACAGGAGCGGAGATACTTGCCTGTATTTTGGAGGACCTGATTCTCTTGTGCATCCTGCATTGTCATGTAAATAACCTGAGGTTGTTATGAATAAATATATGTATATTCTTACATATAAGTAGGGGGGTGTGTGTATAACATTTTTAGCTTGAAATTTTAGCAGGAGAGTCAGAGGAATAGATATATACATTCTTCATCTGGGTCTTGCTTTTATTTTTACTTCCAGATCAACCCTGTCATTTTGGTCTTGAATTTAAGAGATGTTGACCCAAATCTATGATGGAGAGGCCAAGTTTCTAGAGTGGTCAGAAAAACCCCAGTTTAATCCCTGAAGTTTAAGCAGCCCCTAACCTGTCCTGTCTCCATGAAAGCCCTCAGGGACCTGGCAGTGGATCAGGAGTCCATTCACCTTCTGGTCATGCCACCATTTCCTGATGTAGCTGCTGCACAAGGGCTGGGTTTAGAGATCAGCCAGCAGAGAGCAGGCTGCTGTCAGATCTTGCACCAGGAGATTCTCCATGGCTTTTGTAGGTGCCCTGTACTATCCTCAGTGGTGTGGTGGGATGCCCCTTTACTTCCCAGGGCACGAGTGGATGCCATGTTCTTCAATGGTCACTCCTCCGGCCCTTTTCCTGTGGGACAAACACTGATGTCGGGCAGGTTAAACTTTTAGCACCACTTCTTAATAGTGCATCGTATTGTTTTGATTCTTACTTCTGGACACAATTTGTCCTTCAAATGACCCATAATTTGATTTCTTACCATTTACCAGACAGGGTCCCCTTTTCGTTGAGGACCCCCAGGAGAAAGCCCCTGCCTTGGAACTACTATTTACAATATGTGACTGTCTTGGAGCCAAGAATGTGCAAACCCTCAACTCCGTAGGTGGTGGCACTTTAGTACTATATACATAAGAAATGCAGTACAGTGCAAGCGCTGACGGTTTTCCATTTGAGATGATCTCTTCATAAGGAGCTTGATTGTGCTGTTGTCCCCTGCTGTTGTTTTCCTCTACAGTCCCTCCACGTTGTTACTTTGTGGGGAGGGTGTGATGGAACAGTTGTTTTCTGTCCCAGGCAGTGGCTACTTTCTGCAAGTGGCCCAATCCCCTAGGAACGTGCTTGATTCACAAGGGACAGGGAGGAGCAGTGGTTGATCTCGACTTCATGCCTTGTGCCAAAGCATCTAGTTCTGTATAGCTGTTGTACTGAATGAGGGTGCCAAGCCCCTCTTTCCTTTTCTGAGGGTGCAGATGGATGGAGTTACAAAAGGGCAGCTAGATACATTGATTCCTCTGGAAAATATCTGGTATTTGCAGGTGTGTAGCATCATTAATTTTTTTTTTTAAATAATAAAAAAAAAGCCCAGGTGGATTGACAAGGTGCTTTTTCTGATGCTGCTGCAGAATCCAGCCCTGAGTGATGATCTAGAAACAGAAATTAATGGCTAACATGAGCCAGTTCAATCCCCACCTCCAAACCCAAGCTCTTCTGTCTATGAAATGGTCACAGTTGAAGCTGTGACTGTGCTTCTGCTTGGCACCCCCTGTGTTCACCCTGTGTGCTGGCCAGTGGCCTTGCTGATCTCGAGAGTTGTCCCAAATTCTCATTCCACTGCAGCCTCCTGTTTAGTTTCCTTGTGCTATCTCAGCTCCTTCTGCTCTCCACAGTCCTCTCTGCAGCCCGCGCAGGGGTTGGCACTGCGTGTTTCTGTCCATCTCTTCCTAATCCCTTGTTCCAGGGAGGCCTGATACAGCTTTCTAGTGTGTCTGTTTTCCACACTTGGATCTTACCAGCTACCACATGAGTGGCTTGGGTCTTAAGCAGTATTTGGCTTCAGGACAGAACATGAAGAGTAACTTACCTTACGAAAGCAAGGATATTTTGTTGGAATAATTATTTTAAGATAGGCGAAGAGTCAACTGCCTGGTCTGATATGGCTGTTGGGGCTGCAGCTTGTCTTATTCCTGAAGGGATAAAAATACTGTTCTGCACAAGATCTTACAACACATTTCTGTCCATAGTGGTTTAGGGTAGGTCTGTCCTACCTGTTGGACTGTTGGTCTGGGAGCAGGATGAATCACACTGAGTGTTCACATGGCTAGGGTGAAGATGCTTGTAGCTCAGCAGCCACGTGCCCCCTCATGCCCTGCTGAATGTATGGGCTCACCTCAAGGCTTGTGTGTGTCAAGCTGCCTTGTCTGCCCTTAACCTTGTGGCTTTTACAGAGGTGCCATGTGATAGATGGTAGTAAAAAGGGACCTGTCATGCCTATGCCTGGCCTGTCCATGGTACAGATAGCAGCATGCTCTGTTCTGCATCAGAGGCCAGTACAATCTGTAAGGACATTTTTCTCCTTTCATGCTTGAGAGCCTGCATCCATACAAGGTGGGAATTAGACAAGAGGAAGCTGGGCTTGCCCTGCTATGTTAAAATACAGAAATAGTCCTAGTATCTTTCAGTAATGCATTAAGTGGCATGATTAATGTCTGTCACATGTAATGCTCTTTCCAGGTCTCTTCCCTTGATGGAGTACTCTGCGTGCAGCCTAGTGCTTTGATTTGGGCACTGTTTTGTGTTTTAGTGTCATCACGATAAAAGATAAAAATTTGGGAACTGAACACAGATGGAGTTTGCGATAATCTTTAGTTCTTTCAGATGTATGTTTCAAACCTGGTGGTTGCAGATAATTAAGTGGCATTGATTTCATAATCAGTTCATAAGCAATGGTAGAGACCCCTAGCACTATACAAGGGAAATGTCTCTGAGCCCAAGATATTATCATTCACTGACTGAATAATGTTGCTTCCTAAAGCTGAGGTATTCTTGAAACCAGCCTGCCTAAATAGTATCCGCTTAGGCACAAGTGAGTTAAAGCAATATGAGATAGCCCAGAGTTTGTGTCAGAAGAGAAAGCTTAAACGCTGTAATCCTAATTCTGTCGGTGAAGATGCAAGATTTGCGCGTGGACACGTAATTTTTCCACTACTTATTTCAAAGTCTGTTTGCACTCTATGGCACCTAAGAGAGACTATTGCACAATGGGATTGGTTAGTATCTTTTATACTTAAAAATGACATTTTTGTAATCTGAAGGAATCTGCTGTTGATGGATCAGAGAAGGAGGGGGACACTCTTCAGAAATGAAGAAACTCCTTGGAGAAAAAAAAGAGTCCCTGTCTCCCTTCTTGGGAAAGAAGTCAACTTTCATTTCTCCAAGTGCCAATTTTTGCCTCCTAAAACAGTGCTGTGTTATCAGAGTATTCCCAAAATGTTTGTTTTCTTTATATTTAGCTAGCATGTCTGTCTGTCCTACAAGAAGTTGTTTCCATTTCTTTAAATTATGCAATTACTGCTTTGCTTCCCTTAAGGGAGGCCAGCAAAGGAAACTAATAAAATTCATTCACCATTAGTAAGATGTGCTGAATGCTTATGCTAATCCATCTGAGAGACATTGAGCACACAGTGAAAATACACATTGCAATGGTCTTCTAGTGTACAATGAATTCCCTCCTATAGAGAGCACTGTAATGCTTTGTTTTCCTGTTGTAATTTGAGGATGTAGTAATATTAAGAAAGGCAACAAAGATGGTTAGTGATCCAGTGGAATTACATACAAGAAGAGATTGTGTGGGAGAGAATTACACTCAGTTTGGAAAGACGACAACTTAGAAGAGATTTAGTGGAAATTACATACTCTAGTAAAAAAAAAAAAAATCCATCATTCCTTTCTCTTTTTTTCTAGTTTCTTGACTTGTTATAAATATATGTTTATCACAGGATCAGAAATGGCAGTGAGTCTGCAAGACCTCATATGGAGCCTTTCATGAACACACATTGCACAAATTGTATTTCTCTTTGTACATGTCTTCATAATGACATGTTTTCTGTTTTTGATAAAGGTTCCTAGAAGCCTGAAGAGGTGTCTTCTGTGACGTTTATTATTAAGTAAAATAAGGGCCTAGCAGGTTTAAGTGTTATCTAGACAATAGTCCTAATAAAAATAGTAAGGTTGCAATTATAGCTCTACAGCAGATATAAACAAGGTCTAAGCTAATGGCAGGCAACTTCCAAATAGATAAAAAGAAATATTATTTTAGCCAGTGTACTCAGTCTGGAGAATTCATCATTGCAAGAATCAGAGAGTCAAATACAGCAGCTGGAATAATTTGAGGGTCCAGATAATTTTATGACTAATTATGTTTGTAGCTATGCATATTACGATAAAAGTAATTGAATCTTTAGCTAACAGTTGGGTGAGGAGGAAACCTCCCTCTATTTAAAGCATTTTAAAGTTAACGGTGTATGTAGGGTTGTTTTCATCTTGCCTTTCTCCAAAGCCTCAGGCGTGTGGTATGTCTGAAAGCTCAGAAATAGATCGAATTTGTTGATATTGCTATCTCATATATTGTCTGTGTTTCTGTGGCAGGGAAGGGATGGTTTTGTAAGATACCAAGAAGGAAGACTGAGAAACCTGCAACTTGTCCCTGGTGCTACCATTGACTTCTTGTGTGGCATTTGGCAAACTGCTTAATCTTGTGTACTTCCAACTCCCCACCTGTGACAGATGGGCACTTACCATCCCAGAGATGTTGTGGAAATGAAGTTTGTAAAGTGAAATGAGATTGAAAAGAGAAAGACAAAAAGAAAGTAAGAATCTCGTTGCAGTATGCTGAATTAATGTATGAGGCCATAACTATGTGGGAATGCTTTGGAAAGTTAAGGTGAATCAGCTAGTAAGTGTGAATGCAGTGTGCACATATGAAAGTGCAGTAAATCTTTTCCACGAGAAGAGTCTCTCTTATTCTACAAGTGGCTGTGTATCACCTTGAGGGGCTGGCATAGATGGGCTGGGTTATTCATCCTGCACTCCATTTTTCCTAAGTATCCACATCTAATCTCCTGTGCCTCAAAACCCTCCTTGAGGTTCTTGCCCCCACTATTCTGACTGGGAGGCTGTTCTAAAATCTTACTACTTTGAGAGTCAATAACTTTCATCTAATTTCTAGCAACATTTATCCATGGCCAGTTTATATGCATTTGATCTTTTGGTAATGTAGGCCTTTATATTAAATAAATATTTTTCCCTCCCTGATGATTACTCCCAGTACATTTATAGACAGCAAGCATGTCTCCTCCCTTTGGTTTGCTAAAATGAACCTTTGGTTTGCTAAAATGAACTCTCCTAATTACAACTTGTAAGACAGGCCTTCTGTTCCCTGAGGATCCTTGTAACCCTTTTCTCCACTTGTTCCATTTTTAATACATTCCTTTTGAACGTGGCTCATCAGATTTCCATGCAGCATTCCAGAGAAAGCATATCCAAGATACTCTACACTTGTACTTCTCATCATACTTGTTGTTCATCATTATCTTGTGGTTGATGTGTCCTTCCAGGTTTTTCTTCTCTCTGTTATTTTCAAACAATAATCTACTACTGCAGAAATTCTTGGAGTTAACGTAGTCCCTCTAAGTGTGTGAAGCTTTGCTTTCAACTAGAGACTCTTCTCTGTTGCAGTTGTTCAGGTTCTTTAGGTCATCCAATTCTTCCGATATGACAATCTCAATCTCTCTGCCTGCTGAGGAAAGAATCTGTCTTTCAACCCAGAACCATGCACATACTTCACTGAAGTCTCCTTTTTGTGCCCAAGTCAATCCTCAAAACATTGAAAAAGGCTTGTCCCAAGCCTGACCCTTGAGAAACTTATAGGTTTCCTCCTTTCATGCCTGTACTTTTTCCTTCAACTCAGTCCATACTCATTTCCCTACAGCTTGCATGTTTACTGTCTCTCAATTTTTATCCTCATCTTCAACTTTTTGGGTGTGATGACTGTTTGCCTGCCACCAGACCAAATGCATTACTGAAGCTTGTGTACATCTTCCACTGTTGCCTCACCTAGAAAATGTGTTACCTTCCCAAAGAATGATAACACGCAGTGTATCCCATTTCCCATTCCTCTGACCCTCTTTCCTTTAGGCATTTGCTGTGAAGCAGGGTGCCAGGTTGTTACCAGTGGGCCAGAAGTGGTCCCTGCAGGACAGTTAGCCGACTGCAGCTGCTCTATCCAGCCATGCACTTAAGCAGTGCTGGTGCTTACGACTCAAATGTTAAAAACATATGGTGAGGTTTGTGAGAAAATCTGAGGACTGTGTGTGTTCCATGCACTGGGAAATCTTGCATGCTATTGAGGTCAGGCTTGCAATTGTGTATTTACTTGCTTGGCTTCCCCTCCCTCCCGCTGACTCTTCAGTTACCAGCCTATTAGAATCAGCCATTAACCTGGTTAATGGGGAGAGACAGCAAATACCAGAAAGGATGATGTGCTTTTCTTAATTCCCTCTTGTGGAAACCTGACTGTTTTAAACTGTAAATGTCTCAAGAAAAGGCTGAAAAAGGTCCAAAACCTGTCTTGCTTTTGTAATGTTG
Source organism: Pandion haliaetus (assembly GCA_013401275.1). Classification (NCBI taxonomy): domain Eukaryota; kingdom Metazoa; phylum Chordata; class Aves; order Accipitriformes; family Pandionidae; genus Pandion; species Pandion haliaetus. The sequence continues at coordinate 163,902 of VYZV01001890.1, read as the reverse complement.
GCACACCCAGGCAGAGGAGAGTGAGATGAGGCTGTGTTCTCCTTAGAGAACTTCACTGGCAAGTGATCTTTGGGGGTGAAAGGGTAGTGCCCTGCCAAAACTGCCTAGGTGGCTTCAAGCTGTCTGTGTGCAGGCTTCAGGGTGGTGAATTGGCATGACTGAATCATATTGTGCCATCTGATCCTTCTGGGTGATATGATCCGTTGAGGTGGTATCTCAATGCCATCTGATCCTTTTGGTGCTAGGACTCGATCCCAAGAGCCTCTGCCCTCTCTGACCAGGGCAGGTGATGGACAGCAGGAGGAGAGGGCAATGAAAGGCATGGGGTAAGGGCAGAGAGAAAGGGAGAGCTTATGCAAGAGAGGAAACAACCATCTTTAAGGGAAGGACTTGAGCAGTTTCTCCAAACAGTGATACGACAGCTACTTGTTCCAGACAGCAAGGGCTAATGTAGCACACAGAAATAAACCTGCCCACTTAGTTTATATTAAAGACCTGAAAAGGTAGAAGGAAAAAATTTACAATTTGTTTGGTATTTTGTTCAGGTAATTTTTTTTTAATCGTGTAATGAGAACACATTGTCCAAATTTTCATATGCAGATTCAATTAGCGTTCAGTTAATTAGCCTTTACAGATGAGGATTAACTTAATTACATAACACTAACCTCTCTTAATAACTATTAAGGGTAGGAAGGCTGCTTTTAATAAATTTGGAAGGGCTATATGTGTTTTTTAAAATCTAAAATGGCATACACATAAATTAAACCAAATTACACACAGAGGACAGCCATTAAGGGTAACGATCAAAGGAAACAAACTACGTACGTGGCTCGGCATCAGGCTGGTTACAAGTTCATGCTGTTTTCCTCCTCTTGTCTGCTGGCATCCTAGTGTTTTCACTAGGATTATACTGGCCATGATGTACAGTCTGGGGTCATTCCTTCAAAATGGACTGAAAAGTCTGATACAAGGTTGCTTTAATTAAACGTTAGCTTGTATTAAAAAAAAAAAAACAAAACAAACCAACAAAACAGTTTGGGTACTAGGTTTTTAGCAGTTACTTTTCCGGGTGGTCTAAGGAAAAAAGACATGTGAAGCCCATTGAATACTAAAAATCTGATCCACAAATGTCATTCATTGTCATTATGTACCATAAATAACTGTATAGATTTTTGTCTCTTGATATGAGGTATGCACTCAAACAATGATGCTGTGGTTATTAATATCACAGCGAAACAGAACATCATGTCTGACTACAGGGTGGTGAGGGTGGAGCATATATGGGACTGGTGGTGATGGGATGTGGTGTCTTTGGTCCCTGAGTCACAGGTTTGAATCCAGCCTGTCTTGGTAAGTGACTGACATCAGGTAACATGTGATGCTTTTCAGAAAGGGGCAACAAGAGAAGCCTTTTTCCCTTAGCTATTCTTGCATGGGTAATGTTTCTCACTTGCAATAGATTTTGATGGGCGCACCACATCCATCTCCACACAGCTCAGTAGCTTTTGTGGCATTCAGTACACTACAAAATTCAAGGACTACCCTTATTGCATTCTAGAGGTCGTTTCTCTGGAGTCCAAATTTTGAGTTACTGTCAAGAGCATGCATCTGCTGGATCCCAGCTTTGTGGCCCTCTTCCAACCATTTTATCGAGTGATCCGTAAGGACTACAGCTAAGTTCATAAACCACATGAATTTTTTCAGCTGCAGCAAGCTGAAATGTTACAAAGCATCCTCCATACAGTATGGGTCACTTTAAGCTTCAGCTTAAGCTCAAAGTCACTTAAGTCCCAATTTGCAGCGACGAGATCTGCAGGTATCAAGCAGCTAGTAAGAATAGGTTGGATATGCCTCGTGTTAGACACCCCAAAAATCAAAATGCATGGTACTGCTGCCTCTTTCTGAAAACTTTGGCTTAGTGCCTACACCCATTTTCAGCAAGGAGAGAAGATGACGTTGCTGCAGATTTTTTCCTTGCTGTGAGGAACTAGCAAGGTGAATGTGCAAAAAGGGGGAAATTGTTGAAGGATCCGTCTTGGAGTGGCAGAATCTATTGAAAAAAGGAAAGGGGATATTTGAGCCAACGGAGTCCTTTCTAAAGCCCTTTCATGTATGTGCTGCTCAAGCTGAAGCCTCAACATTCGATAGCTCAAGATAGATGGTTGGCAATGACCAGACTTTGCTCTGGCTGATGCAGACCCAAATCTTGTCCTCTTCCATAGAGGTTGCACCTGTATCCCTGAGAGCAGGATTTGGCCTTGTGAGCAGTTCTGCCCACAGATGCAGCTGATGATACACTCTCAGAGGAAGGGGCGAATGCAAATTCCCTGTAGGGAGGCAACCACCAGCCATGTAAACAAAGAAGCCTTCTGGGTGTGCAGCAGTCGGCCCACTTGAGCTGCTGTTTCCATGGTATACCAGATGCTGTAAAATATGCTTTCTTCAGGAAAAGAAGCTTTTCATACTCCTGCATTATCATGTTTGATAATGGGCTGTCATCAGGCTGGTTCCTCACTGGTAGGGGCCACATGCAGCAAGTCCCCCATTACCCCAACACTTTTCTGAGTTGTTGATGACAATTCATATTCTGCAGCTTCCAAACAAAGAAAAAGCTAAGTGATTTTTTTGACTTGGAACAGCATTACTGACTATGCTTTTACACTTCATTGTTATGAGTGACTGTTTAATGTGCTACAGTTCGTCCTGATGCACATGGTGTCATCTTGCAATACTGTGCATTGTTTTGCTTTTCAGTTTTCTTCTGTTTTACTAAAAAATCAGAATACATATGTTTCCATTTTCCCCTGGTTACCCCCTTCCTAACCCCCCCATTGCTTCATTATAGCTCCTGTTTTATGGTTGTTTAAACCCCTGGGTACATGTCAGCAGGCACCATTTCTGAGTTCGCTTCCTCTCCTTGTGTTTACCCACTGGGTGATGTTGAGTCAAAGAGAGGTCTCTACCTCTGTTTTCTTGTAAAACAGTCACTGCTGGTGGGCAGGTTCTTAGTTGTCCTGTAAGTACTAAGTACAATTGCAATTATAAACCTGGACAAACCTGCAATAACGAGCCTTGGAGCAGATCAACCTCAGCTGGTGTAAGTAAGTTACCAAAAGCACTTATGAAGCTTGCTGTGCTTCAAACATGACTCATAGGAGGAGGATGTTTTCAAGGTACCTGTCTACTGGAAGCTGTGTTTGGGGATGATGCTGCAAAATGGGCAGAGCTATGTGGATGTGGCATCTCCCCTCACTGTGTACTGAGACCACTGCAGGTTCATAGGCCTTCCCCATGGCTATTGAGAAGAAACACAAGTGCCTTCATACAACCCCAGCTTCCTCCAGCTGAAAGGCCTGCCTTGGCTTGTAAGGGACGTTCCCTCTGCCTTGTCCACACTCCAGCCACCGACGCCTCACAGGACTCTGTGCATGCTGTTTGCTTATCTTTCCTAGGCAGCCTGACGAGACCTGCTCCTGGGTGCTCACCATGCCCGTGATGGGGGCCAGGATAGCACTGGGTCCTGGGAATGGTTGGTGGAGGCAGACAGTGGTGTGTATGTGTGTGCAGCGGTGCAGAACTTGAGAAAGTGTCCTGGACTGTAGAGAACAAATGCTTTTGTTTACAAGGATGCTTTCTCACAATTTCTCCCAGATACTTTTCAACTCCTTCTCTCCCCTGTCCTGCAGACTTGTACTTTTCACTTTGGGGAAGAAAAACTAAGTGTGGTTAATTTTAAGCCAGGGCAATCATTTAGGAGAGCTGGAGGTGGAAGACCAGTTATTGGTTAACAGGCCTGATTTGAAATGTGTTCTGCCTGACCCCTCTACTGTAGTGAGCCAGTAGTGCTTCCAAGAAGCTGGCTTTCTGGAAGGCTTTTTCACTGAATCATTTAAAGCTTAGGCTTCTTGTAAATGTTAATATCCTGCTGGCTCACTGGAATGCAGCTGGTGGATACAGCAAGTGCAATACCTATGTGCATGCTCGCAATCCAAAGCATAAAATAGGCAAGGTTCAGGCTGTAGTATGGGATGTCCTCCCTGAAGGCTCAGGCTGGGAGGAAAGTGGGCTGGAGGGCAGACCTGACTTGGCATCATCTCTCAAGACTGGAAGTCCTTCTGCCTCATGCAGCCGATAGCGGTGTGATACAGCAGTGCTTTGCACTCCTTGTTCAACTCTGCCCAGTAACCTCGAGCAGTGACCTGTGTTGTGCTGGTGCCTCAGCGTGGCTGTAAATGTCAGCTGTGTTTACGCAGGTTGGAGTCACTCTCCCAGGCAAAGCGGTCAGAGTGCACCACTGAGTTGAGCCTGCTTTACACAGTCTTAGATGGCTGCCTGGAGAACAGTGCTGGGGGGAATTTGGCCCCAGGATTTCCCCTTGTATCAGCAGGGGAAGGCAGTAGGCAACCTTTGTAATGCTGAAATCATAGCAATCGCAGGCTGAAATCCTGCTGCTGCTGAAGTATCTCTATAGCAAAATGCTGGTCAGTGTGAATGCGTACGTACCTTTTCCCCTCCCTCGGTGTCTCCAGATAAAAGCTTCTTTGAGTTAGCTGTATGTGTTTGTGGTGCCACAAAGGGTTTGTCCACCTTAGCTTCTGTGTGGTAATGGATGAGGCTTTTCTGCTTACCTTAGTAATAAAGTATTTTTTCGGGTGAGAATATGTTTTTTTCAGGCAATCATCTAAACCACCATTTTCATAATTTTATCTTTAGTGTGTTTTCTTACACACCATCCAGTGCTTTAGCTTTTTGTAACTTAAGGAAAACCTAAAGTTCTTGCCTTAACCTGGAGACATGTTGTCCTGTAGAATGAAACATATTGCAAGTCCAGGATTAAAAAAAGAAAAGCACAACTGTATTAAGAATAAAAACAATTGAAGGGCTCTGTAAGAGGAGGACTGTAGGTGGTGGCAAGTGCTTTGCTAATTTGGGTGATAAGTTAGCACCTGAGGGTGATAAGTAGGATAACTACTTTTGATTACCAGATTTTCTTTTGCTTAGTGTGGTAAAATGCTCCCAAAGCACACACACGTTACATGGTCTTGCTTATTTATGTCTGTGGTTAATGTATTTACAATCGTTCATATTGTTCTAGCTAATATTCTGCAGTATGTCATAAGAAAGATTCAATAAGAGGCATAAGTATTCTACTTTGTTAGTGAATTTTCTCTGAAGAATGAAGATAGATCACAGTAGTCTTTCTTGAATTAATATAAATGCAGATTAATGCAGTCAAATGTGTTATTTTTCCATAGACAAGTTACAAACACAATGCAGTATGATTCTCAAATATTGCAGTTTTGTTAAAACAGGGGTTTTTTATATTCACTTTTGGGGATACATTTTGCACACCTTCTTTCAGATTAATCAATTTAGGACACTAAGAATTTAGTATAGTGGCAGGTTTACTTAGATAAATGGATACCAATTTTCATCAATTATGACAATGAAACACAGTAAAAATTCTAAAAGTTTGTTAAAATAAATCTATTTACTGTTCTGCGGTGTCACATGTGAGTGCCTTGTGCTAAACTCCAAATTTGCAGGTTTGGGGTTTTTTTAACAATGTAACTAAAACCAAAACAAGACAACCTTTCTATGCCTCCCGTGTTTCTCTTGTGTGTGGTAAGGCATATACTTACTCTGTTATTAATTCCTGTCAGTTTTTCCATCCACACACATACCAGAAAAAAATTGTAAGTCAGGACCCCAATCATGAAATTAGTATTTAAAAAAAAAATATTATGAAATGGTAACATATTTTGGAGTGTAAAACCCTGATGAAAACTTGTTTCAAGGCATTCCGGATCTTTTTGCGGGTTGGGACTTTTTTTTTGTCATGATTTCTAGACTCTACTGTCACAGATGGACAATGAGAGAAAGATGAGGTTATGAGTTAATACCATGGATCTCCTCGTTGAGGTTCAAAGCTTTGATATGAGTGTTAGCAACACTGTATAATAGAGTTTCTCTTAAGTACTGTTCTAAAATACTTCATTATTTTTCTTTTATCCAGGGTTTTTGGGAAAACCACACAAAACTCATAATGGAGTATGGACCTCTTTGTGGGTAAGCTTAGCAGTGCCATCAGCTTTTTTCTTTTCTGGCCCGTGCTGTTTCGGTTTGTTGGGTGGGAGAGGAGAAAATACCAAGATAAGATGTTAATCAAAATGCACAGTGTGGTGTTTCAGTCTGGGGGACAGAGGTGGAGGTTGTTTGATTATGTGCAGAAAGTAACCTTGGCTTATTTTAGTTCAGCATTTGGTGTTGGATTTCATTCTTCTCTTTACAATTTTAATTATGCACGTAAAGTTTAGTCTTTTTCAGAACTGTACAAAGCTACCAGCCTTCAATATTCTCTTTTCATCTGCATATTCTTTATACTTATGGTGAACAGTGGAAATAATAATAATTTATCATCTTAAAAAAACCTCAGTTTATGAAATAGTATGAATTTGGTTCAGCTGTTGCTAACTGTATTTATGCAAAATTCCTAAACTTAAAATACAATGAAGTACAGATTAGAAATGAGGCATTCCTCTCTCTATAGCTCAGCTGTGCAATCTTAGCAGTTTATTGGGAGTAAAGAGGGTTTAAGCAGTGTATCCCTTCATACAAGCCCTTCCACGTTTCTGTGAATGTCATTTCTGTTCCAAGAACTACTTCCCAGTTGTCATCATTTTAAGTGGAAATACAGTTATTTCATAGTAGCTTCTATTGTTGTGGTCAGTTGGTGTTTCTAGCATAACTATTATTTCAATATCTAAGTATCAAGCGATATCCACAAAGTACAGGCAATGTCACAATTTTTTCCTGTGTTCTGCAAGGGTTTTAAGACACTTGTAACAGAGCACACATGAATGTGTGTGTGCATATTTGATCATAAATGATATAAATATGCTTTGTATGCTCTTCCAGCAAAAAAGCTCTATCAGGGAGGTCAGGCTCAGCCATATGAAGCATCTGATGCTCCAGTCACAGCCGCCTTGTGGCATTTATGCTCAGCGCTAAGGACAAAGTGCTGCAAGAAGTGATGGAAATAATGAATTCCAAGGGTTAGGTACTTGTCTAAGAGGAAATAATACAGTGTCTTAGCTGGCCAGGAATGGAGAAGGATATTCATTAACACTGTGGCAATTTGTATGTTGTGTAACAAATGGAAAATGACTGAGGCTTATTATCTCCATGACCTTTGGTGTGATGCCCTTAAATGACAATAATGTAAGAACACTGGCATTCATTCCTCTGTGTATTTCCCTCATTATTAATATCATGCCTATTTTTTTCGAAGCTGAATTCAAGACAAGTTGCTATTTAGTCGTCTGTCTGCTCACTCGGCCAGGCAAAGGCTATGTCATTGGAGAAGGAGATGTATAATTACAGTGTGTGAGCGGATAGATAGAAAGTTTCATTCTTCCAATCGACCCACAGCTGTTAGGGAATGAAACCTCTGCGAGACTTGCACGGGCTGCAAAGCTGGATGATGGTGGTAGTGATCAGCCAGTTCTGCCTCTTTGGGACCCTGTAGGTAGGAGGAGTGAGCAGATTGAGCATAACTATGTCCCATTTACTGTATGCATGACAAACATGTGAGGGATCTGGGAGGCTGGTAGAGAAAAAAATGCTGCTTTTTGATATCTCCTAGGAAAAGAAAGCTGGGCTCAAACATTGCTGTGCTTGAGGTAAGCTTTATTTGTAGTTGAAGAAGGATGTTTTAAAACCTGGTTTGTGAGCTGCTGTTCAATAGGTGTGGTATGTGTTGGGGGGTGTTTATCATGGTCCTGTCAACTAAAGAAGTTCTTCTTCTGTCCCTATGCGTTTTCTGTGTGATTCTTTCTGTGGTTCTTTGAAATAGGCAATAAATGGTAGGTGTGTTTGTGTGCATGGTCCCAGCAAAGTATTGGATCTGGCAGTTGGAAGATGTGGCATTTTGCTTTTTCCAGATTGAAAACTGCTTTCCAATAAGCATAAAGAGCAATGATCTTTATTTCTACAGAGGTGAAGTGAGTTGAATACAAATCTTTGGAACTGAAGCCTTTTTTTCTTTCTAAGGTCACTTGAATAGTCTGAATGATACCATCACAACTGTTTTCTTTTGTGTGTGAATTGGTTTCCTTGACAACAGGATGTCAAATCAACTTTTCAGCTTTAATCAAGTCAAAACAATATATCGCTTCCATTCCAAAAGGCCTCAAGTCGTAGAGTATTATTTCAAGTAAGGCTTTTGTAGGTCACAAAAGCTTTTTTT
>VYZV01001890.1:3243-155608 GCA_013401275.1 Pandion haliaetus | reverse complement strand
CTCCTGTGTGTGGATCCAAAGGAGAGATTATGGTATTACTCTTTTATAGAGAGAGGCAATGCAAATAGTCTTCAGTTGTGAGTGCGTGCTATGAAAACTGTCTGTTTTCATACAGAGATGGCCCAAGATGGAGGCCAAGGCAGAAACAAACAGCTTTGGTTTGGTATAAAACCAGATTTGGAGCATTTCTGTTCAATGGGGGAATCCAAGACATTGACGTGACTTTTGAAGAGAGCCTGCAACCGAGTAGTAGTCTTTGGTTCAGCTGTAGTTTCGAGTACGTCCTATAAAAATACCTCCTCTAAAATATGTGTGCTAGTTCTCTATAACAAAAATAAAAAGTGAAGAATATCCTATTTGGAAAGCAATGTACTGATACATGTTAAGATTCGTCTTGAATATTTTCCTTTTTATGGTAAGAGTTTTGCAGGAAAGTAGTCCTGGTTTCTGTGGAAATTAGTGGCTTACATCACTTATTTTTTGGATGAACTTTGATGTTTCGATACTTTATTTTCACCTCCACCTTATCCAATTGTTCCATTTCAGTTGTGGGTTGTGGCTATTGATCAGAAATAGGTGGTAAGAGCAGAAAGGGAAAGATTAACATTTGGTGCAATTTGTAGGGTGACACTTTTTCTTCATGCCCTTTTGCATCTGAAACAGCTTGCAGCAGGTCAAACCCTATTGTTACTCTTCCTTCACTTGAACTCTCAACTTCAATCTGCTGTGAGAAGTCTGAACAACTATGTAGCAGAAGAAGTGCTAAAGAGGACAAGAACAAAGTAAGGCAGAGGTGAAGAGATGGGCCTAGGAGTAGCAACAGTATGGAGTTTGGATTAAACCACCTCTAGAAAGTGAAACACAATTGGGGTGTTTGAGCTCACGGTTGTCAGGCTATAAACTGGCAAAGGGAGGCAACAAGCTCAAAATCTGCATTTTCTAATAGGGGGAGGAAATAATGAGAACATTTCTGACAAGATCCAGTTGTAAACCATTCTCAATCCTTAATAAAACCACCAGCAGCAAACTGCATCTACCTATGCTGAGCCTTTGCTGGGCTCCAGCATAAGCATACCAGGATCAGCACAGTACCACAGAAAGCATGTCAAGGAGTAGTCATTTCTGAAGCATCTTGTGAAAACACAGATGTGAATGGAGCTCCATTTCCATATAAAGAGTATCTTGTTTTTCAGTGGGTTACTTCAGCATGTTTTTAAGTAACACACAGAAAGCAACATAAAATAGGACAGGCGATTGTTCTTAAGGTGTCTACGGAATTACTCAATGTCTCATCTGTGGGTGGTGCTTTGTTTTTTTCCTTAAAGATGTCCTAATATTCCTTAAATTATTTTGTAATAATTCACTATTGGAACCAAGATCAAGCCTGGTCGCTGAAATGATTGGGTGGTTTAAAGGATTAGGATAGATCATGGCACCCGTCCCTAACTTGAAATGTGTCCAGGGGTGAGTTGTATTTGTAAGCTACGCTGGCAGCTGACAGCTTTTCAGAAGTCTGTGCAGCCAGAGTTGGTTCTGTCTTAACGCTTGAATTCTCCTCTCCCCCAAAAATGATGCTGCAGATGGCACTAGTTAGCATTTCTGCAGATGAGTCTATAATCAAACAGTTGTGGACAAAAACCAGGTTTTTCTTGCTGCTGCTCCTGGCCTCTGCATCAGGGCTGAAGCACACTGGTTAGTCACTGTGGAGGTCTGGGGCTTTCCCCTTTTCTGGACAGAAGAGGGACATGTGTTTCTCAGATTTGGGCATCTGGAACCTTTCTCAAAGCCTTATCCTTCCTTCTGCCCTCCTCAAACACCTCGGGGAAAACTTGGGGTGGACAGGGGCAGGATCTCCTCCTACAGGGAACAGCTGATATCTTTATCATGCAGTTAATTTACCTGAAGAAACAGTGTCTTTATAGCCATTTTAATTTCACAAACTTTTTTTTAACCTTTCTGTTTCTAGCCTTATTCTGCTTTATGTGGAAAGAGTAATCCCAGGACAGGTATTCTCATCTTTGTCTCTGAAGGCTCATGTAAAGAAATAATTTAGTTTTATGAAACTATCTTATCCTTTTGCACTGGGGGTCTAATGGACTTACTACCTCTCCTGTGGTCCTTCCTTTATTTTGGTATTTTAAACAATTTACTTTTCATATTTCAGCCAGAGAAAACCATACCTGGGCAAGGATAGGGGGGAGGGAAGAAAAACAGGCTTCCTATTTCTGACCTATAGCTCTTCATAATCTCTGTTTCACTTTTAACCGGATAAAGATTTTTGGTAGCCTCACTTGCCTGGACTTTTATTTTCTTAAAGAGTGATACACTTTTTTGGCCAGTTTTTTTTTTTTTTTTTCTTCATTTTTTTTTTTTTTTTCCTCACTGTATTTCCTCATTTATGTGTTGTGATAAGGTCCTTTGACTCTGTAGGATTGTTGATCAGCCCCAGAATTGCTTTAGAGTTACCTCTTTTTCCTTTAAATACTGCAAACCATGCATACAGTACAGCAGAACCCTTAAACGTGTGCCTAACACTGAGCACATGAGCAATCCCATTAAAGTCAATGGTATTACTCAACATGCTTCAAGTTAGGCAGAAGTTTATCTACCTTGCTGAATCAGGGCCATAAAAGAAACAATTGCATTTGTGCCTGAAAAATATTTTTACTGCCATTGGTACACATAAACACCTAGGTTTATTGTAGCTGAAAGAAGTTAATGGGGAGAAACATATTTCTTCCCCCTCCCCACCCTCTCTTTTGACAGCACTTTGCATGTAGACAATTTTATTGCTCCTCTGTGTAATGTGCTAGCCATTCTCTCTGAAATGGAAAAGATCATCTCAAAAGTTGACTGAACAATAGGAGAATCTTAACATTCTTAAATTAAACTTTCAGACCCCTTATTTGTTTTGTTGGTTTTTTCTAATTAATGCTTTCAGAATTTTTTAATAGTAACCTTTTTAAAAAAATTTGTCTTTTAAAAAAGAACTGAAACCCAACAATATTCCTTGCAGAAACATAGTGTCATGGTACAATGCTAAATCTCCATCTGACTCCCCACACTTAACCATAATTAGGTATTGGTTATAGTTAGTTCCAGTGGTTCAATGAAGCTGCTGGAACAAGTCATGTGAGTTACTTACGGGTATATCATCACCAGTTTCTCTTCTTCTCCTCTCTAGAGCTAATTGGTCTTAAAAACACAGCCTTTTATGGGACTGAGGCCTAAAGATTTGCCCAAAAGGTGGCACACCACACTGTTTTGAGAATTGGAGTCTAGTGTTATTGTTACAGTTGTGATTGTTTTTGTGGGCTGCCTGATCAGTCTGGAGTATTTTATGTTCTGCGTATGGAGACATGTGGGATACAGTTTATAGGGAGAATTTATGGTAAATTAGTCGACTAGTTTAATTCTGGGATGTTTCAAATGTACTTAGGTCTCTGGAACGTTGCAAATTGATGCTTAGTGTACTAGTAATGTTGAAGGTATTCATTAATGAGCTCTTCTTAGCCATGGACAAATCTTATGTGTGGACTGTGACCTCCCATGAGAACTATGCAACTTGAGCTTCTCTACTCTGTGATGGCTGTTGATCGTTACTGTAGCCTCTTGCTGTCTGGGCCAGGTCCAGGGATACTTGTATTCTAGGTATTCACAGGCAGAGACTCAAGGCCCACCAAAATGTCACAGTCCCAGCTCTCAGCACAGGCAAAGCCATTTGGATGGAAATGTTTGATGCAAGTGGGAAACTCTTCTGCATGCAAAGCTCTCTGTCTCTTCACCGAGACTCCAGGCGTTGCCCTGGGGTGGCTGAGCTGCAGGCGTGTGTTCACAGCTGTGCTTTTTCCAAGTTTCTTTCCTCCGTCCATGACTGCTTCATGACTCTACTGCAGCTGTTCAAGCCAATGTAAGGCAAAGACTTGATGTAATCTTTTACACCTCTGAAAAGAGAGTTTGAAATCCAACCAAATGAGAGAGTCAACATTTTATATGCTCTTGGCAAGGCAGCAAAGGACAGTGCCTGTCACCTGCACCATGTTCCTGATGCTCTTTTCTGTACTCATGGCGTGTGCAAACTGCAGTGGTTGTAGCTTCAGCAAATTAGTGTTCATATAGAGGGAAATCCTCTGGTTGGTACTGCTCAGAAAGGCCCTGTAAGATTGACTAGAACTGTGTCGGCCCCTAAGATTGATGAGGGAAGCAGAGAGCAGGCCCTTGTACTATATCTTAGCATTTGAGGAACCTGATTAAATCTTGGTGCTTCTGCATGTGCAAGTAGCAGCTTTGGCTAGGAGGATGTTTCATCTCCTTTTGCTCCTGGGGAGGTGTTTCTTCATTCCCTGTTTCCTTGCAAGTTGGTAGTGCAGCGCTTAGCTGTTAAAGTACGTTTCTTGTGAGCTCCAGGTTAAGATTATTTGAAAACTGAAGTTTCTTTTGAAAACATGCTGCCTGAGGAGCATTTTACACCTAATATAGAGCACGAGTGATCTTTGATCTGTACTGCCTGCTTCTCAGCTAATTAATGCTTAAAATCATCATTTTAAAGGACTTGGGATGGGTCTGCTAAACAGATTGCCTTTTCTTACCATGTACTGCCATCGTGATCAGCACCTGCAATACCAGACTGTGTCATCCTAATTCAAGGCAGGGGGAGGAAGTATTCTGAGTGAACCCCACAGTTATAAAAACTAGGCTTAATTTCACCTTGATCTCCCCTCTTCTGCATCCACCAGAGCCTGCATTTGTTAATGTTCTTAACAGCCTGTAAAGTCTACCTTGTAATTTTTTTCCCCCTTTCCACCATTTGGGAAGAAGCAGGCTGAGGGCTTTTGAAAGACTGAAAAATCTGAGGCATTATTTCAGTATACCAATCCCACTAGAAGGTATGGGAAAACAGCAGTATTGTAGATTTTGCTGTGCATATTAAATGCTTTCATTAGAGTTTCCTACCACACCCAGAAGTATTGATGCAAACCTGAAGTGGGTACATACAATATGTAATGTTCAGTAGCTATTAATGGTCTCTGGCTTCACCCGCTACATACCTGATTATGAACTGGTGTTCCCAGTGCCATGCATGGTAATTTTGAAATGAAGTTCCTGAATTATTTCCCCCCACTCTACACAGAGGGAGGAAAATGCATCATCCCTCCCAGTGTGTGTTTGTGTCCCCTTCCCTTTCCTGGCAGCCTTTGAAGCAGAACAACTTTAAACTAATGCTGCAACTCAGGAGCAACTCCTGCCTTCCTTGGCTGCCCAACACTTCACAGGAGAGTCAGGTTACTGCCTCACCAGGTGGCTCTGTACTGCCAGTTTACCCTTCTTTGTGGCAGCCCAAAGAAACCCAAAAGCAGCTTGTGACTGCTTTCTCGTGTGCCATGAGAGGCACCAAGCAAAAGGGATTTCCCCTCCTCACATATACCCCACTGGCCGCTGGAAAAGAAGGATGCAGAGAAGAAACTGCAAATCAGCAGCCTGTTGCATGTCCCCATTCTCTGTGAGTGCCAGCACAGGCTGGAGCATCTATGGCTCTGTCTCTTCCTCATGTTCATCTGCTAGGAGCTCCAGGATGCAGGTGCTGGTTAGACCCTCTCTCCCCATGCTGGAGAGTCCTTAGACAAGACCTCGTGGGGCCTCTGTCCCTTAGGACACCAAAGCGTTGCACAGGAATGGATTGGGGATGTCTCTTACTTAGTTTCTTAGATACAGTTGTATTTTCCTCTTAGAGGATGACCACGCTTTGCCAGGTGTCTATGGAGGTGCTTCCCATCAATCGCTGCCTGTTGTCCTTTGATGGTGCCACCACTTTGTTGGCTCTGGGGTTTGTTGTGGTTTTTCTTTTTACATTGATAACCTTGTCTGGTGGGCTTTGTATTCATGCTTCCTGCTGTAATTCCCCCCCACCCCGCCCCCTAGATATTTGCTCTGGCTTTTTTTCCTTTCTCTTATTTCTGTCCATCCTCTTCAGCCCTATACTGTCTTTCCTCCATGCTCTAATTTTTATTCTTCCCTGTTTTTCTTATCCATGTTGAGCTGAAAACAGTAACATGACCTGACAATTTTTACATCATTCCAAGATTTTTATATACTTCCATAAATCTCTTCATTACTTTTTTATTGTTTTGTCATATATAGGTTTTACTTTTTCCTGCTACCTTATTAGGCTGGGGATCAATTTTAGTCTACTATGTTTTATTAGTAGTAAGGGGAACAAAATATCTCCTTTTTCTTTGTTGGTTTGGCACCATCTTCAAATTACCCTTTTTCTCTGTTCGACTACCTCTCTTCTTTCCCTGGAGAGTCTGCTTTATGTCAGACCTTCTGCCGGTAGTGATCTGGGTATGATTTTATCAGGCAATAGGCAAAAGTATACCCCACTGCAGAGGGAGAAGTTGTTTTCAGCCGTTGCTCTATTTTTTTTCTAGCTTGCGGAGCATGGAATGAGTTGAGCCACCATTACCCTGGGGATTGTGGATCTTTCTTTCCTTCTGTTAAATTTGGTGGCTAAACTTGAAGGCTTGTCTTGAAGGAGGATTTATTTTAGTCATACTGATAAAATTGTACTGGTACAATTAAACAGCTATAGTAATGTCAAAAAATCTCCCATGCACAGATACAGCAATTCTGGAATGACGCAAACTACAACAGGGAAAAAAATGACCATCTCCCCCAGCAATTATTGTATCTATAGGGGTGTACTCCCATAGGATTTTTTTCTAGTCTAACTTTACTGAGATTCAAATCACGTCTTGTCCCAGAATGTCCTCTCTCCCCCATGTAAACAAGCCTGAAAATAGTGGTCTGGAGCTTCAAGCTGTTGTTTACTTCAGTGTAGCTCCATTAACGTTATAGAGCCATGACTATTTGAGGATCTTGACACAATGTTTTTAGGTCTCTCTCATGTTATATAACTTTGATTTTTGGATGATGGTGCCTATTGAATAAAATTAGGTTTTCTACAGCAAATTTTAAGATGTATCCAGACATCTTAAAGTAGTTTACAGAAAAAGGAGTGAGTTGGGAGCAATGTTCTGACTCTGTAAGGGCTAGTAGTAGACATTTTATCACTCAGCAATAATCCAAGCTTTTCTGTCAATGTTGGAATCTATTTTATTGTAAAAGGATCTTGGCAAGAACACTGGGAATTGCTGCAGAGTCTTTCAAAGTGACATTATGAGATGATCTTGGTTCTCTGGGACCTTTTGTCACATGGAACGTCTTATGAAATACTCTGTGTGAAGGGCCAAAGTAAAATGTTATCAAAGCAGCCTAACAATTTTACATGTCCACTGGCTGTCCATTTGGCCCAGTAGGAAATATGCTGTGCATGGGGTAGGAGGAAGAGAAAGTAGGTCTACAAGTGCAGCACAGAGGCAAATGTTAAAATAGGTCAGACGGTAACATAATGACACATGGAAAGGCATTAGCTGTTAAACATTACATTATTTTCTAGTAAAATAATTTAAATTCTGATTTTTGAGGCAGAGAAGTGTATTGCAGAATGGGAAGATTAATACTTGAAGTACCTAAACTTATTCTTACTACAGACCCAACTTTTCTCCCATGTCAGTGGCATTTTATTTGCTTTTGCCCAATAACTAATGCAATTGGATTTGCATCAACAGTGAAAAACATAATCAAGTTTGAAACTACCATAATTTTCCTCATGTTAATTTCCTTAGCAAAATATTTAAACAAATACACAGTTTGTAAGCCTTCAAGTAGACCCTGATACCCCTTTGATGCACCACTGTGTTTATACATACCCACAGGACTGCTCTGTGCATTGTGTTTGGCCTATTTCCCCATCCCATGCCTCTTTTGAGCTTGCCATTTTGAACATAGATTTCTGCAGGCAGCCGCTTACATGATTCACTCCGGCTGGCACCCCCAAAATCCGCAGGTTGTCCCTGCCTGCCCCCTCCTGCTGGAGGAGTCCAAGCAGCAGATCGCACTGAGGTCAGAGGACAAGCAGTGTTGCTGGCAGCACTAAAGCTGCCATGCAGGCAGCGTTGCATACTTAACTGTAAGGTCTCTGCTGGATTAAAAAAGCTCCGGGTGAGGAGAGCATGATCAATAATTACAAATATTAAAAAGTGGTGCATTCTCTCGCTTTCCTACCTTTTTCCCCTTCCTTCTTTGCCTACAGGACACGAAGCAACTGAATCCCCCAGATGATTGCTCATGCATTTACATTTTCATTTGCTTGGTTTATAGCAAGATTGTTCCAGCTTTTGGGAGGGGCAGCTATCAAAGATGTACAGGCACTGCCATTGTGTTTTATTGTTCCAGTCCATTTTTCCCTGTGAATGCAGGTGGGAGTTTTTCAGTGGGTTGGTTTTGTGTTTTTGCTTTCTCTTTCTTCTAAGCATTTATAACCCTTTTATTGTCAGTCTTCAATCATTTTTGATAGATCAATATATTTACTTCACTGATAGTTCGTCCTACAGTTGTGCTTGTATTTTTTTGTTTTGTTTATAGGGGTTATGAATAGATTCAGTGGGTTGTATCTCTGCTATACCTCTGTCCTTGCGTGAGAATCAAGTTGCTTGATCTTGCCTCAATACCTGTATATTTAGAAGGAACATTAAGTGTTTACATTGGTCTGCTTTCAAATATACTTGCTTTCCCTTTTTCCTAGGTAGCCTTTGAGCGTTTAAAAATGCAGGTTTTGGTTCAGAAATTGCCTTCTCAGAAATCCTAAGTATGACTACTGGTGTTTCATGTATGCTTGAACGTTTGGAGGGAAGGGCTCTAGGAAACCACTCCAGCAAACTCCAGAGGGTTTGGGGAGTAACATAGCAAAGCAGTGTTGGATGGTAACATTTACTCAGATGACTCAGAAATGAGGCAGGTCCATGGAAGTCCTGAGGTCTTTAGCCAACCAGCTACGACTGGAGAAAGAGGAGATGTTCTTGAGCCTACATCTCGCTCATGTCCCTGGGCAGCCAGATGTGGGCCCAGGACAGCTGTGAAGAGAGCTCAAATGTGTGCAATGTGCACATGGGAATCGGGTCCCAGCATCAGTGTGATATGCTGTGCCCTGGTTGGCCATCCAAAGGAGGAGATGGGTGAACAGGACCTGCTGCTCAATTGTGAAACAATACATCCATGGAAGAGGAGAGGGCTAAATGTACTCCTCCATCCTCAGGGATCTGGGTTGTTTCAGGATATGGTGATATATGTGCCATTTGTTATACNAAAAGGAAAAGACAGCGATGGCCTGCAGGAGAGAGAGAAAGGATGGAAAAAAAAAAAAAAAAAAAAAAAGAGGGAGCAGCAAAAGAAGCGTGTTTGTTACAACTGATAATATGTACAAGGTGAAAAATGGAAAATAGGTCAACTAGGTAGTGCTTTTTTAGTAATATTACTGTTTGAAACATGATCTGTGTCTTATGAGTGTGCCTTAAATATTGCGAAAAATCCCTGAACGTACATGGATATCAGCAAGGTTTAATAATTTAAACCAGGTGAGCATATTGGCTGTTTGTAGGATGTTATCCCCATAGTTGCTGTACTAGAGCTGTATACATCCTGTTTTTCAGTATGTCCATTTTCAGGCTGAAATAATTTGCCATGTTATGAAACTTGTGACTCAACTACTTCTTAGCAGTGTGTTGTCCGTTTGTAGTAACAGATTTTCCTGGAAGTCATTACTTTGGAGTGCTATTGTCAGCTGTACACATCACTCCTGCTCCTCTAGTCCTTTGTGGCGCAGATTTGCCCGTTGTTGTTAGCGAGGATGTTACCACTGATGCACAAGCTATCAGGTTTTTCCATTCTTTTCTTTATTCTCTGTCTGTCGAATTGCAGTTTCCTTTGTCTTCTGTGTGGTGCACTGAAAGAGGTTAGGAAATTTATCGTGGTTATTTTTAATGGGTTTTTAAAGTCCGGCACGACACAGATTGAATTGATTCAGGAAGATTTCCTGGAGCTGCAGCGTTTTTTACTATTAAAAATATTTCTATCATTGCAATTTTTCTGTAAGAAAATACATCTATTTTTTCCTTCTAGTCCTATAACAAAGCCCTGCTTTCTAACATTTCCACACGGTCAGATATTAGCCATTTCCCAAGATAATTTAGTTTGGTCATGTGTATGGCTAGCATTTTTATTGTAAAGAATTCTGCTAGTGGTTTCATGATAAATGTATAAAGCTTTGGGAAATGACTTTTATTGGGCTTAGTGTGCATTTAATAATACATTAACAAAATTAAATGATTTTGTGTGTATGTGTGTAGATCTTAAGAATGTATAGAAAAAGTACACATTATCATAGGTATGCAAGGATTCAAAAAAATAAATCTTTCCTGTGTGCATTTTGTATGCTGTAGCATAAAAAAAATATATTCCCAGGAGCTCAGTAGGTGGTTACTATCCTTTTTTTCTTTGTTTCAACATATTTTTTTAAGGCAGATCAGGAAAGAAAAGCGAGTCCAAATGACTGTCCCCCTCGTGGCCAGTCTGGCAAATCTTTACTTGCCTTAGTAATAGTGTCCACTGTTGGCTGGGATCTGTGTCTTTATTGCACGCAAACCAGATGAATGGGCTGCTCATTGCTTCCCACTTATGTAACCCTGCTTTCATTTGCTTAAACTTACAGATATCTTCAGGCTGGTAGCAATGACTACGTTGAAGTGTCTTCTTTCTTACTCAACAAAGCTGTGTATGCATGCGTAGTTACACAAAACTCAGTTTGGCTTACTCATTTTATCACGTTATGTTTATGGTGCAAAAACCCAATATATTGAGTCTTATCTATCATTGAAGAATTAAAATTTTCTAATATTAAGACAGTACTATTTCAGAAATGCATGCGTCTGCATTAACATAAATAGAGCAAAGGAATAAAAAGGGATGCTGTGCAATATATTGTAGCTCTCTCATTGATTTAAGATCAGAATGCCAGTTAGAAGGGGTAGACTGAAAGAAAATTATGTATATGTTTATTCCAAACACATGAAAAAATAAAATACTGTGTCGTCCACCACTACCGATCGTATTTACAGGAGGCACGTGAGCTGTCTTGCCTATGAAGAAATCAAAGATGAAGTGCAGAACTAGAACAAACAGAAACAGCCTACTGATTTTGAATGCCTCTGTTCTGAATGCCTCTTTTGAAAATATGTATGAGGACATGACTTTTCAGCAGATAGGGATACTCAGTGTTTTCTGAAAGCCTTTTCTTTCCTTCAGGGCTAAAATGGCTAACCAAAACCAGAGATGTGGAAAAACTAGTCACACTTGAATCCTGGCCATGATATGTAAAGTGTATATGAGATGAAGGTTGCAGAAATGCAGACTTATGGATGGCTTTTCTTTGTACCCTGATGTCAAGTCTCAGGGAGGAAAAAATAATATAAGGCTCAGTGTTATCATGGTCAGAAATGCTTTATGAGAGGCAGAAGTCACATCACACAGGTTTTGTTTTAGTCATCTTGAAGTGTGTTTACTTATACGAAGTTTAGTGATGGGTGTATAACCAGCAACTTTATTACACTTGTGGTTTTATTATAGTCGACCTGTTTTATAGCTTGCTGTATCTTGCGATGTCGTAGTATCATAAAATATATTTAAATCCTTTGACCTCCTTCCTGTTTCGTTTTCTCCATATGGTCACACATATGCTCTCCTCTTTTTGTCCCGTCCCCAAATTTTCCTTGGAGCCTGCACCATGACACACACATGCTCTCCAGCTTTCTGGGACAGTGAGGATCCTCCCTGGCTTCATGGTTACCCGTTTGGATGGGTCCCCCCTGCTTTGCTAGAAAGCTGCCCTGTGCTGCATGCCCCTCTTCTATGTGTTCTCTCAGCCATGTTATTCAATGTAGCATCGCAGTCATATCCCTCATCTTCTTCAAGTGCACTGCTGTGTCTCCATTTATCTTGTATAAAATGGCTGTAGCCCTGCCAGGGTAATACTGCCTGTTTCCCAGAAATTGCTTACCTGTCTGTCAAGAGAAGCTGCTTAGATCTTCTGACTAGAAATCAGGATAAGCGCTGAGCAGATCCCTCTCCCTCCCTTAGATGGAAAAAAAAGATGGGAAAAAGCTGCCCTTGTTTAGCCCAAGTAGCATTGTCTGCTTAGCCTCCTAGGCCATCTTGTAGTCTGGTTTGTATTTTTTTTTGGTTTTTTTTTTTTTTTCACTGCACTGATAAAAGTAGGTAGCACTGTTGCATATAAATAATAGACTTGGACAAGTCCATACAAATGAACAGTGATGCTACGGATGGTAGCAAGTGAAGTTTGAAGACACAGAAAGTTTGCTAGCTCCCAGATGTAGCCTTCCCTAGAAATAGTAATCCAGTGTTCTGGAAATAGTAACCTGATGTTTTTTATCTCAGGGTATGGGAAAGGAGTACTTTGATAGTGAATTAGGTGCAAAGAGCCCGAGATGACACTGCTCTTACACTGTGTCTCGCAAACCCACAGAAAGGCCGGACACAGAAATATGCTGAAACCCACAGGAAATGTCTACTGCACCATCACATGAGGTCAGTCAGGCATACCATGCTTTAATGAGCACAGACAAAACAAGCTTTGGTGAAAATGTCACAGTCTAAACATGGGTAACAAAACACAGACTAATACAGTCCAAGCTTGGTGGGAAACACTATGGGAAAAGATTTAGAAACCTTCTTCTGGCACTCTTACCGAGGTGAAGAGCTATGAGTGCTTTCAGTGTCATCCAGTAGCAATAGCACCGCACACCCAGGCAGGAGGAGCAACTGGTTTCTTATTAATCACAGTACTTCTCATCTCCAGTAGCACCCTATAAAAGCAGTACCCTATTTACAGCTTTTATTTTGCATTAATGAAGCGGAATACTGATGTAGCTAATCAGCGCTAGCAGTATGATGCAAGCACGCGGAGCGGCGGCGGCGGCAATCATCTTAGCTCAGTTGCCAGGATAAAAATAAACCCCACCAGCCCTGGGAGGTGGCAGCTCCCCAGCTGTGGTGGAGCACAGCCCGGGACCCCAGTGGCTCTGTGCTGCCCTGGTGCCAGGCTTCTCCCACAGCCCACCTAGAGCAAGAAATGAATTCTCTTGCTATACATCCCCTTGCTGCTTCTTTTCCTAACCCCTGAACGTGGGCATGAGTTTTTGTACTTACACTTGGATCTGGACTCAGATTTCCTCAGAAAACCAAATGGACATAGATTGCCAAATATGCTTGTATAATTCAGGGATGTTTTTTTTTCTCTTCGTGGCACTTTGTGAGCTTAATTTAATCCCTGTCATTCCTTATATGTGGGTAAATGTCATCTACTTCATTTCATGAATGAATTAACACAGCCATGCAGAGTCTGTGTCTCCGCACTGCTCACTTGGATGGGGGAAGGGATTAGTAAATGTGTGTGACACCCTCAAGTTGCTAAACCCCAGCTGGGGTTGGAGATGCCCAGAAATAGATCTCCTTTGCACCCTGGTGTAAAGTACTTGAAAGACTCTACCAGCTCTGTACCTTGTAGTGGCCCCAATCAGCTCTCCTTCTCATTATTGTCAACCCTAAATGAATTACTTTTGTACCACGAGTCTCTTACTGCACCTGACAAGGGAGGAGCTCTTTTAAAAATAGCTGTTCTTTTAGAGGTGGGAAGAATATAAATAATCCTGGAATTTTCTTCCTTTTTTTGATACTTCCTTAAGCATGTCAGAAAACAGAGGTCTTTTGGCAAGGTGCAAGTTTGAGATAGCGCAGAGGTTCTTGGTATGTAGAAGATAGCATTTTTAATCCTGGGTATGTGGACAAAGAGGTGGATGCATAGCAGTACAGAGCGGTGAAGAAAGTGTGCATGAGTGTCTGGGCATCTTGTTACATGATATTTTTAATACAGTCAGGAATTAAATTAATAGTTCCATGTGCTTATTTTAAAGCTTTCATGACATGAAAAGAAGCGTAGTTCATCGAAAAAGGAAATGAGGAACAGAAATCACTGTGGCCATGTCTTTTTCATGAATTTACACAATGGGTTGGATTAGTCTCCGGCTGAGGCGGGTATGAGTGTTGGCAGAGCTGTGCTTTGAAACTTTTCTCTGTGCCTGAGACTGCTTAGTGCTACCAGGACTTCATTTTCATGTGCAATAAGTTTACCTGTTTCTAGGGTGTTGTGGCTTTTTTGTGTTGTTTTGTTTTTGTTTTTTTCTTAAGTGGTAATGCGCATTTCTCGGTTCTCTAATCCAGAGATACTCAGTTTGTCAGTGCTTTATAAAAATAGTCCAGGAAGGCACCCTGCCAGCTAGTCACAGCCCAGGACACAAGAGAAGTTGCACAGGAGTTAGCTCCTGACTTTTCCAGCAGACTTCCCCCTGCCTGAAGAAAGCCGGCATGGGATTTCCAGGTGTACATGGCAGCTGTGGAGCTCTGTTCCCACAGGGAGTCAAAAAAAATAGGTGATTGCTCACAATTCCTGGCTCCTCTATACCTGCCTGTGCCCTAGTCCCTCAAATGGAAAATGGAGGACGTTTTTTTTCCCTGCCGTTTGTCGCTCCTCTTTAAGTTGTAGACTCCACAGGTGTAGAATAAGTCTTCTACTTATGTATAGCTCCTGCCAAATTAAGGCCCAGGGACCTTGGAGGCCTCTAGTTGCTAATACAACACAAATAATAATGGGACTCACAGTACCTGACAAATTTTTGTCCCCTCCTTTCCTTTCCTCCCAGCCCAAAGTAACCCTTTCTGTGAAGATTGTGTTTGGGCTTTGCAGCTGTTTGTTATGTATCGCTTAGTCCTACAGAGTCTGTACTGCCTGCAAGAGCTGGAAGGGGACAATGCTTATGACAAATCAATTTGCTGACCTCTGAAATAATGAAGCAAGTAACACCAAGCTTCATTCCTGTTTTAAACAAGCAGTACACTACTTTTTTCTTTTTTTGCATTTGCCTGCCTGCAGTGAATGGGTGCCTCTAAGCAAAAGAGACAGAGTGATCGAGGAACTCTTTTTTTAGGAAAATATCTCCTGAGAAAATTAGCCTTTTCCCCTGTATCTTTGTGTGTTTGCATATCTCTTCCCCCCCGCACCCCCCCCCGCCCTTTTTAGGTTCTTTGTTCTTTTCTTTTCCCTGAGGAAGATAGAGATAATAAAATTTTCTATTTTCATTTAGCTTTCCAGATGATCTTTGTGTACTTTACCAGACTGCAGCATAGAAAACAAAGCCTTGTTTATTGCCTAACAGCATATATGTGTTTTATGATTAATGTGATGTGTTTGTAATACATGGGACTGATAATAGATAGGGAGATCAAAGTCTTCTGTGAATTGACAGCAGCACTATGAACAAGGTGAAAGGGTTGCAGGTGTTTCCCACACGGGTGTTATACAAAAACATATGGCCCTTTGCCATGATGTACTGCACACGCACTCCATCTTTTCCTGTGCAGCGAGGCAGCGTTGCTGTGAGCTTTGCTCAGAGAACACATCCATGGCTCAGGACCTGAGGGATGCTGTTGGCACCAGATGACCATGCAGTGTGGCCAGAATGATCCTGTGGGCACAGAAAGGATAATGCTGAATTGGTCCTTCAAATTAAAAGTAGCTGACTGATCTGCTACATTGCCTGAGAACAGAAATCTGCTTTCCCAGGTGGTCCTGGGCAAACATTAGAAAGGGAGATGGTATGCTTGCGTGTTGCAGGAGGGACTGGACAGTCCAAAGTGCTTCTTGTCTCGCAGCTCCTACCTCAGCTTGTAGTTGGACTTGGCAGGCATCTCTTATCTCTGTGGGGTAACTTTTGTGGCCATGGCCATGGCAGACACTAGGCACGGGTTGAGACACCTGGGCCACATCTCTGCAGAAAGTAATGGTGGTGCATGGGCAAAACAGCAGAAATCATTGCTGATTGTTGCTTATTCTTGTGGATTAAAGAAAAGACACATTTACTAAATGACTCATTGCAAAGAGGACCACAGCATCTCGGGTGAAACCTGAACACAAGGCAGAAGTCTCTGTCCTTTTAATTAATTGCTATAAGAGCAGTGCTAGTCTGCTTTTACAAACCAAACTGTTGCAGTTGAGTGTGTTGGGTGTTTGTAGCCTCTTCAGTTATTAAAACACTCTGGATGCAGATTAACTTCCTTTGCTCAATATACTGTAACGTAACTACACCCTTGACATGCAAGCCCTTTGGTAAACATGCTGGAGGGCAGCCTGCCTTTTCCACAACTTCTGGGAGCAGGTCCATGCCCTCTGTTGAACACTTCTGAAAAACTTTTTGCCTGGCCCTCCTGGGGATGGTGCAGCCCAGGGCTGCCTGCTTCTGCACCAGCAGCCCACGGGGGTGATGGCTTATCATCTGCCCTTTCACCTGCTGGAGGAAGCTAATGGTGTCCTCATGCTGTTGTGATGTACTGGTACCAGATCTTTCCTGTCTCACCTTCCAATAGAATTAAAGCTGCTGGTCTAGAAAAGTCGATTTTTTTCTCTATTTTGTAGGGCTGCAGTTTAAACTGAAATTTAATAGAGATTGCCTTAACAGCATAACTCAAATAACTTGAGGCCTCATCTACACAGGAAAATTGCACTCATGTGTGGGTCATGAAATTTATTTTTACTGGAATGGCAGTATTACAACAGATTCCCATGTGGACAGAGTTGCGTCACTGTGAGGATGCCGTACTACATTCATGCATACTTGTTTCTCTGTTTCACTCACTTCTAGGAGTGAGCTATATAGTCTCAAGCGTTTGCATTACACCCTGAATGCCCTACATGAAAACATTACAAAGGGTTGGGTCAAGCAGTGTAATGGTACTGTTATCACTATAGTTAAATATAGGACTTTTGTGTGTGGACAAGCCCTGTGAAAAGATTAACCTAGAGAAAGTTAATAAAAAGTGTTGTCCTAAATTATTCATGAATCCATTTGTAATGCACTTGCCAGGAGGCTTTTGTTTTTCTCAAACTCTTATTTATTAAATTTCTGACAAGAATATCAGGTTTTGTTCAATACTAAATCTGAGTCTATGTGAGACTGGTGATATCCTCATGTAGTAATACAGAATCAAAATGAGGTTACATGGCGGGGTGAATATGTTATTTACTTGGGAAGAATAGATTATTTTTCAGGAGGGTTTTATCTTTTACTTGTCATTTCAGAACAAGTTAAAAAAAAACCACCCAAAACCTAGTTGGGAGATATCCTTTTGGTTTGTGACCGAAGCCTTGATCCTGCAATGGATTTCAAATATGTTAAAACTTAAGCATCTTTCTGGTGGCTTTGCAGGTTCTGGACCTGTGTTTGCTAAATGAAATCGCTCAGATGATCTTGTTTCATGCTTAGCATTACTCGTCCTTCTTCCTTAACTTCAGGAGATCATTGAAATCATGTTCCTAGCCTGTGGATTTTGACTTCTAAAGCATGTCCATGCACATAATCTTATTTTTGTGTTCTAGGAAAGGTTAGAAAGATTATATACAGAAAGTAGGAGAATGGAAAAAAGCCAGGAAGAGAGCTTTTGCTGTTTGGGGTACCATAAAAGATGGTAGTCTGCATGTGCTTTACAGCAATCATACATTAACAGCGGGCAGAACTTTGCTTAAAAAGCAATTTAAAATATTTTTTCAGTATTTTCTATTTATTAGTTTTAGGGGATTTTTTTTCCTTCTTCTCCTTCTCTGCCCTTATTTATAACTGGATAAGGAAAGGAAAAACAGGTGCATATGGAGAGAAAGTTAGAGAAGAGTAAATAAAAAAAAAAAGAGCTTAGCTGTGGAAGTAGAACTGGGAGTTCGGGTGACTGGTCTGAATTGGAGGATGATGAATCGATTTGTTTGCATAAGCTTGGCTTGTGAGTCACTTTCTCATAAAAGCAGCTTGAGTAGGAGATGCTCCTGTCCCAAATTTTAGTCCTAAATGCTTTCAAGCACAAAGTGCACTGTGATGTAAGGATTCTGACTGTGAGTACCGTCCTGTTATTCCAGTGGACTGGAGCTGGAGCTCTGCAACTTCCCAAGTTTGAAATAACCTGGAAGTGTCTCTCACACACACATAGCTGCTTTGCATGATGTGTCATGTGATCCCATTTGGTGGTCAGAGTTAAGCTATCTGGGTAGACATAAACAGCTTCTGATTCAGATTTGGAATCTGGTGTTAGGTATTTGGTCCCTGCAAAAAGCTGTGTGTTGGAGGAGCATCAGTCACTAGCCATTAAATGAGACAAGGAACTCAATAAACTTGGAGAGGGGAAAAGCAAAGCAAGGTGTGAGTGGTCAGTATTCATGGCTGATCATCTTGGGTACGTTTGGAGCAGCACAGGTCTTTGCGTTGGGAGCTTGCTTTGCCTCTCTGATGCCAGAGAAATTGTACAAAGTACATGCGGAAGGCGCACGTAGGGCATTATCATCTTTTGCCAAAGACTGTAATCAAAGCGTTCTTTAAAATGAGGCCTCAGTTCTTTCTTATGCACCTGTTAGGATTCTGAAGAACAGTTTGACCATTAACAGACAGCTGCTATGCTGTGGTTTAGCAAACTGGGAGAGGTGAAAAAGGTTTAGTTTAATAGAGCATACCACCTGTATCTAAGGTTCAAGTGGAGCCTGTGGGTTGGATCTGGGAAATAACAGTTCCCTCTGGAAACCCACCAGAGAAGAAAAGATGGTCTCTTCCTTACTGTAGAAAATTATTTTCTTATTCTTCTCTGCCACTTGTTTGTTATGAGTTTTAGTGGTATGGGACTCAAGGTGGACTGTGAAACCCTGCTTTGGAGTCAAGATACTTGTCTGACTTGTTTGCCCTCGGTGAAATCAGTGCTGCTGCAGCTTCATTGCCATGGGAACCTCCAGTTACTAAATTTAATTCAGCCCAGGGTTTGCTTGTCTGTTCTGTTGCTGCAACGTAGACAGGTAATAAGCAATATATTGATACTAAGCTATATCATACCAAAATGATTAGGCATCGATATTACCACAGTATTGCAGCATCTGTGGTATTGCTCTTGTGTTCTGCTCTGAACTGCCTGGCCCTCCTGTGCCTGCCTCCAGCCTCCTCTTCCTCTCTCCTGGCAGAGCAAAAGCAGCACTGCCTGCATAATCTTTCTGGTCCAGCAATTGCCAAAGGTAGGGACTGCAGGCAACCTCTGCTTGCTGGTGGTACTTCTTTCTCCCCCTGCAGAGCAGTCAGGCATGGAGCGCCTGTGGGCCTTGGGGGGGAATGCTGCTGGCGAAGGGAGCTCTGCACCCCCAAGGAGTTGTGGGGTCAGGGAGGGTCCCAGTACCTCTGCAGCATCCACAATGGTGTGATGTCGCCCAAGGACAGACCCTGGCTCCACAAGATCAGGTTAAACTGCGAGCAGGGAGATAGAGGGTGTACCAGCAGAGAGCGAGAGACCCTTCTCACCCGGTCTTCTTCTAAAGTTTTATTAATTTCTTTATACTTATTGAACCTTCCCCCTGCCTTTTTTTTTTTTTCCTCTTGCTGTTATGTAAGGTTCAGATGGTATCTGTTAGATGGTTATGTTCGTGGGAATGCATAACCTGGGGTCTGAGATGCATTCAGCTCCAGTGCTAGTAGAAGTGGTGGAAGAGTGCCTTTACTGCATCCATGCTGGGGGGACTTCTGGAAAGGCTCGTTGTAGACAGGGTTTTGCCATGGAACGACATTTCATGTGGCTAACTGCAGGATAATCAATTTTGTAGGTCTTTCATGATTGTTTGGGTTGTTGGTTTCTAATGTTTTGCCCCTCTGTAGTTTGGTTTAGTGCTACTATACCACCTTGTACAGAATTCATAGTGAGCTTAGAGTGTGTAAACCTTTATGTTAAAGTGTTGGCTGAGTATTGATTAATCAGTAAAAGGTTTTAAGCTGTTTCCTTGAAATTCCAGGATCATGTATCTTAATTTCATAGTTGAGAGGGATGGAAAAAGATACTGCTTTACACAGGAGAATGTATTTTCTGTGATATTTGTTCATGGCAAGTATTTTCAAGCCAAAAGAGGTATTTTAGAGAAGGAGGCGGTTCTCTGCTGGTCATTATCTGCTAAAATGTCTCTTTCTTTGTAGGTATTACATTGGTCGCCAGATGTTTGTGGTGGTCTCCGCACCAGAGATGATCAAGCAAATCTTAGTGACAGATTTCAGTAACTTCACCAACAGAAATGTAAGTAGATAAAAAGGTTGGCTTTGTAGATGGAGTTGGTAGTATTGCTAATTTGAGCTCAGAGCAAAAGTGACTGCAAGGGAGCTGGAAATAGAGAGGGGAAAAGGTACAACATGGTTCAATAAGACTTGAAGCTATATAAACTCAATATATACATTCAGTCAAAGACTCCTGTTACCAGGACACTCTGAGGATGAAGGAGAATATCCTTAAAAGAGATGCACTGCCTTTGTAACTGAGGCACCAGATGGATGCTGAAGAGAGAGGGTTTCGGTATCCAGTTTTGCCACTGACCTCCTGTGAAATCCTGGGAAAATCACTTACTAGCTCTCTTCCTTCGTTCTCAATCTGTAACATGGGGACAGTATTATTTGCTTTCTCCCACCTTTTATGCTTTTAGACTTTCTAGGGCAGGAGCAGGCTGCCTGGGACAGGCACATGCCTCCTGCAGCTAACGTATGTTGCTTTGTCATACTTACCACTCTGAAAATAATAAATAGCAAAGAATGAAGTTGAAGTTAGCAAGGACTTATACATATGCTGTTGGTTATGCTCTTATATATTAGAAAGCTATTTTTCAAGTACTGGTTAAAGGAAATAATGAGGGGGGGAACACACACAGAGACAGTAAAAATTTCCAGCACTTCCGCAGCATTTTACAAGGAAATAATGGTCACTGTGACCACACACTGCCTCAGTGCCATCCATTCCCTGCTTCCTCCTGGCCCCTTTGTATGCTCAAACCTGCTCAAATAAACTCACAGGTATACAGGAGGGTTGTTTGTGCCCTCGGGGAAAATTTCATCTCTGATCAGCTGTCTGTCTCCTCTGCCCCTCTGATCCTCTCTGCAACCAGTCAGTCTGTTTGCAGACTGCTTGTCTCCTTTACTTGCTTCTTTTGGTACATGAGGTTCATCTTGTGACTACCTGTATCTTATTAAATAACCACTTGTACCAGTTGCCCTCTATTCTGCCTATAACTCATATCTGATGGAAGAATCCCAGTGTGTGAGCATCTTAGGCTGAAGTTGTGTGTGGCAAGGGTCTTTTCCCCATTTTCTCTGTATTTGAAGGAATTTTCCACCCCTTCCCTTCTTCCACACCCAAGCAGGAACCCTATTTCTTCCTGTCTATAACTTCCCCATGCTTTTCTCCTGTATATTTGATAGGAGTAGACTGTACCCTCTATTCATAGCAGTAGCTGGTACCCAAATAACACCTCCCTGAAATTAGAGAGCATTCCTTTGAGGGTACATTCAGATATTTGTTTAGCTCTTAATTTTAGTCAGCCTCGTCATTTGAATATAGCTGTCTGTGCATTGTCACCCTTCTTATTTGGCAAATTTTTTCTTTCTCTCCAGGCTTTTATGGCCATAGGTTTATCTCTCTCTCTTGTGGTTGTATATCCGTCATGCCCTGTGACATTTGTGTTCCTCTCTAAAATTCAGGTAGGCCAGGTCACTATAGCCAGTCTTTCTCTCTCCATTTTTTCCTTCATCAGAGATCTGTTAGGTATAGTTCTGTGTATGTCCATATCTCGTCCTTATTGCTTGAGTGGCCCCTGAACCATTTGTGGTTTTTCTGCACAGCGTCCTGCTTTATGGATGAGGAACTGAGGCACAGACTGAGTGACATCCCCACCACTAACCAGAAAGCCTGTGGCAGATGAGAAAAATTCAACTCCTACCCCTCTCTCTGACAAAATGAACAGTTCCCCTTGTACACTGTTGCTATTTCTGGCTTGCTTAATGCCCATGAGTCTAATTCAAATGAACTTGCTTCATCATTTATGTTTTTATCTGCTTGTTCCATGGTCTTCTCACACAGCTGCAATCTTTGAGCATTGTTATTTCTCACTTTCCCCTTTGTTCCCCCTCTTCCACCCATTGCTTTTCACTTCCTGAAGATAAGCAGCCTTCTGTTTCTGGGTCCTTCCACCTCTCACTTGGAGATCTTTTTTCCCCTCTTGCCTCTTCACACTGGAAGCTGCCTCTCCTCTTTAATTCACAGTCAGCTCTCTCGATGAAGTTTTTGGTTATCTTGTGCGCTAAGGATTCTATATAAAAATAAATAATGCTGGATGGTATGTAATGAAGGCCAGTGGAATTTATTCAGATGTGATTTTGATTGTATGTGAATAATAGTTGAAAGGTGAGAGTGAGAAAAGCACTTTGCAAGTAATAGAGTTCTTTCTTCTCATATTGACTGAATAAATGTCATTTTTAGGATTTTTTTTAATAGGGTTGCTTCTGTTTATACCTTTTAAAATTACTCAAAGCAAGCTCCTCTTCTTTAAGTGAGGCTTTATTTTTGCTAGTGGAGAATTCAAAATGCAAAATAGATACCACCACCTTATTTTACCCATTCCTTCCCCAGATGGTCTACTGATGAGTGGTTATAGAATTGGCTTTGGAGTTAGTGCTGTTCACAAAGCTAGGCTAATATCTCAGTCCAGACATGGCACACACTTCTTATTTCAACCCAAAGCCTTTTTTTAGCTTGAGTGTCAGTGTTTAAGGGTGAGAAGGATGGGAAAGGGAGTGAGACTGGTGGGTTTGAACAGGCCTTGGGAAAATCCACTGTGCTTCCCCCCTGCCAGTGCATTTCCAAAATCAAGATTTGTACTTCATCCACCAGAGGTGAAATGTAAGTTATCTAACCCAGAATTCCACAGAGGGAGATTATTCACCGTACTCTGTAGCAGTCACATGTTAACAAAATGTCACTAAGTTGCAGGATGTGCAGGACTAATTCTAAAAGCTAAGTGTAGAAAATGTTTATATTCCATGTTTATTTTGCTGCTCTTTCAATTAATCTTAAAATATGTATACATTAGAGACAATGGGAAGTTGAACTTGTGAAGGGTTGCAAACAGTGGATGTACTTGATAGACAGAAGAGGATAAGATAATGATTCAGTGAACTCTGAGCTTTAATAACAAGCTGTCTATAATGTGATGTCATGCCTCTGAGTACTCATAAGAAGAAAGACCTTAATCTGGGATTGTGCACTTGCTGGCTTCTTGCTGCGAAGTCATCAGAAGACCTTTATGGAATCAGGGTGGTTTTAATTTGCTGAGAGGACTTTTTTGGAAGCATCTTGTGTCCTGTCTCTACATCCAGAGAGACCTGGACCACTGGTACACTTCTCACTCATTGAACCTATCTGCTCACTTGTTATCTGGACAAAGTAAGTTTTGCATGTGATCAGAAGCCAAATTCCTTTTCACTTTATGCAGTTAGGTTTCCCTTTGATATTACACATTTCACATATTTACTGTGAATATCTTTTGAATATTGCTGTAAAAAAGCTCTTTAAGTTCCCTTGGCATCTTCTGTTGTTTCTGAGTTACTAATCAGTAATTCTTGTGACAGAAGTGTATGGTGACTGAAGATCAAATCTGCATTAAGGTTCACTTCCTTTTAGAACGAGCAACCAAGTCTAGCGTGCAGGGTGTTATTCCCCTGTAGGCATGGCATGTATTTATTGTTAACTGTATAATCACAGGCAATAATGACATTCTCCTTTCTCCTTAATTTTGACTTGATTAAGGTAAGCATGGTAGCCATTTAAAAACAAAAATGTCTACTGTAATGTACCTTCACACTTGAGGCATATGAAGCCTTTTCCCTATGTTTTTAATTATAGTTGAAGAAAAGATGAAAATTAGCTTATAGACCTTCTGCCAAAAAATATGGAATTGATTTTAATTTAGGTTAACCATGGAAACCTCAGCCGGCATTCTAGGCAGGGCTGTGCTGCAGTAAATGATACCTTTTTCTCACAAGTATGGTAAGTTGTCTCTTGAATAGAAGTTTTCTTTCAAGAGCACTAAGACTGTTTTTAGCTGCATTACTGTGTTGTGAGAGAGAGAGGTTTACAGTGTTTGTTGCATTCTGCCAGGCAGGATAATGATACATAATCTGTTTTCAGATTGTTTTTAATTTCTGCATTGAAAATCTGGTTTTGAATTAGTACTTGAGAATCATTAAAGTGTACTTTTATAAATGTAGGAGCAGAATGTTAAGATGGAGACATGTGAAGAGAGATATTCCCTGGTACGTAATTTAAATTACTCAGAAGTTGTAGGCCAAACTATTTGCTAAAAATGTGGATCAGTGAGCCCTAAGGCAAAGTTAAGTACTGGCTAGTCAAGATTTGCCAGGCTGCTGGAGTCAGTGCTCTGCCAGGATTCATGTGGCTATCACAAATGGAAATTCGTAGTTGATCCAGACCAAATCCTTAAATCTACATGCCAACCAGCTGGAAGAGAGTGATATTTTTAAATATAAAAATCTACACCAATTCCAATAGCTGTAAGAAAACATCATTGTTTTCTTAACAGGAACTTTGTTGTTACAGTGGAAAAAGTAACAACGGATTAAAGACAAATAATAATGACGTAGTAAAAGTAAGAACACAAAAGTAGCGAGGAAGTTGGTATAACATGGCAGTACAAATTCCTTGTATTCCTCTTGAAGGGAAAGTGAGTTGTCCGAGCTTCTTTTCTTTTTGCTTGTCTATCATTCCCCTTCCCCCTCTTCTAGTGCATCTGTGTGGGACATGATTATTCTTTTCACATGTAGAATTTGCCTGTTACACTAAGCTGTTGGCTTCATCTTTATTTTGCTAAATCTGTAAAGTTTCAGGCATACCTGTGGCATTGAACAAATAAAATACAGCCACCAAATAGGAAGGAGCCTATTTTCTGCATCTTGTTCAGCTGTGGTCCAGGATGGCTGCCATACTCCTGTATCGGCTGTTCTTTCTGGCCCTTGATGAGGGGACACGGTACTGGCAAGAAAAGTGTCTGTGTATATTGCTCTGTCAAAAGGTCTATCCAAATTTGATACAAGATGCCCTCCAGAGGTCCCTTCCAACTTCAACTATCCTGTAATTCTGTGAATTTGGGGTCAGGCCCTCAGGCAGCATAAATCGGCATACTTCTATTAACTTCAGACGACCGTAACACCAACTGATAGTGATTATGCATCTCCAGAGCAGGGCTGGGATGCACAACTGGCTTCAAACAGCTGAGTGGTGCCTCAGGAACTGACTCTGTGTGTGTGTGCATGTATGTGTTCTTGGCGTTTTGCAAGTAAAGGGTTGCTTGTGTGTCTTGTGCAAAATCTTATTTAATGCATCCTGCCTTGGTTTTTAGAGTACAGGCATTGCCTGTATGCAGCAGCCCCGCTGATGTGACATCATTCAGTAAACAGTGGTAATACAGTTGTGTATCCAAACCCATAGTCTGATCCAGCTTATGGGCTGGGCTGTTTCTTCAGTCCCTCTCTCACAAATACGGGTTTTGTTTTGAAAAATCAACCCACTAACATAATCATCTGGAGACATGTCATATAAAAATAGTTAAAAAATGAAGAGTTGTGTACTGTTGCCAAAAGACGCGTATACATGCTGTCTTGACCCTGTACCCTTGGTTGTTTGGTTTAGAAATGTTTCTTTTCTTTAAATCAAACATCCTAGGATTATTTCCGGATGAGCCAATGCCGTCATCATCATCTTTTAATGTGAATTTCTTAGTTTATTTCCAAACTGTTGTTGCAAAGTGTGATGAACTCAGTTTGTAAACTGAGGATGAGTGTGCTTTGTTGGAGGCTCACCTTCACATGGGTGTGTGGTTTGAAGCACTAGTGACACACAGTATGACACCGGGTAAGTCAATATTTGGAAAATTATTCAAACAAATGAGAAAAAGTTGTGAAATACATATAAAGAGAGCTTCATTCTTCCACCCTTTAAAATGACTGTTCAGTGGGATGGTTTAGTACACAAGTGATGTCCACTGTGTGCTAATAATTTGATTGTTATATTCAGTTTTTAAAACAGGTAGGTTTTTGTGGCAGCAGAGGGAAGGAATGTGCTTTTAAGTTTGTTCACTGCCTCGGTCTTTTTAGGTATGTTTCTTCATTTTCCCATTCCTTCATCTTGTTTCATCTTGTTTTTTGCTGGGTTCACACAGGACATGGAAGGTGACAAGCATAACGCTTTTGGACACAACACGTCTCAGAATTAGTTGTTACAGCTGCATATGAGCATGCATGCATATTTGTATATATTTATGGATGCATACAGATGCACACATATTTGATTTGGGGTCTCTCTGTGATTTGAAGAGATGCTGAATCTCTAGTCCTCACTAGAGCCTTGCGGACATCGATTGTGCCATATCTGATTATGGAAACTTCACAAAATGTGCCATTTTCTATATGCTGTGGTGACATTTCAGTTCCTGGTGCAGCAAAGCCATGACACCTGATGGCAGGCCATGCCTTGAACATCCAGTTCTTTGTGATACAGAGCTGCAATGTTCTCTTCTCCCTCCCTTTGTAGGACAAATTCAAGTAAGTGTCAATCCTGCCACATGTACAATAAGGCTCAGTATCATTGAGCTGAGAATATTCAGTGCTTCCAAAAATCATTCTGTGCCTTACAAGGATAAGTGAAAAGGTGTCCAAGCAGTGAATTTATTAAGAATTACTTTTTTGCCTAGCAGTTTTCTACAGCTGCTAGATCATAGTTTGTTTGAAATCTTGGCTGGTACAGCATCATTATAGAAAGAGAATTATGCTAGCAGGGAATGTGTTTGGCTGTATAGCACTTAACTGTTTAATATTAATTTGTGTGACTGCATATTTGTGGGTGCTGTTGTACAGCCATGTGAGCCCAAATGCCTGAGAGATTTTCCAGTGCTAGTCTCTGCCAGGGAGCCGAGCAAGGGCTCTTATCCTTGTTTTGACCTGATGGTTCTCACTGGGCTGTACCAGAGCAGGAGCTCCTAGGCTCAACAACCATAATGATGTATCTGCTTTCTTTCCCCAGTGTGCCTCCATGGCTGTCTGCTAGACGTACCAGGATACCTTTCTAGCTTGGTCAATGTGTATGTAACTATTTTGCCACCTTCTTTACCTGGTAAAATAGCTTTTAATTCTGGATTTCTTTTTTCCTTCCTCTCTTTGCTTTCAGAGCTTGCTGGTTAATTTTTCTGAGCAATTAAATCCAGTTTTGTTTAAATGCTTTAAAGTAGCAGTGCATATGCTTGCAACAGACACTTGAAAATTAAAATAATAAATATTGAGAGGGTCATTTCCTTCAGACTGTGTATGTCTTTTTATGCATGCACAACAAATTGCCCCTTATTCCCCATATGCTGCAGCTAATAGCACAAAACTAATGTTGTCAAATGATCACTGCTATTGACTGCAAAATTAATCAGACTTTGGCTTCGGTTGGCCTTAAAGAAAGACTTGACATATTAGTAGACCGTGTTCTGGGAACCACCTGATCCTCTGAATCCCAGTGAGATGAAGTCTGGTTTTGTGATTAGGGCTCTAGGTTGGGTTTTAGGAGCCCTGAGCTCAGTTTTTGGCTTTGCTACAGAATTCCTGTGTTCACAAGGGCAAATCATTTAGGAAGTGCTTTGTCACCTCAACAAATGTAAAAGAGTATGTTGGGAATTTCCAGCTGAACATTATCCTTAGTGAATGTTAGTGCTTTAGAACTAATGGCAAAGGGTTGGGATTTGGTTTATCTGTCAATTCAAATAGTTGTGGTGGGAGGTTTTTTTTGTTTGTTCCTAAAAGCAGCTTCAGAGATGTAGAGGAAAAAGTTTTATTGAAAATCTCTTTTTTTTTCCCCCCTTTTGAGTAAATCTGAAGTATTTTAAATTATTTTGTAGCATTTAAAAAGTATTTTAATGTATTTTGAAGTATTTAAAAAAAACCCAAACCCCCAAAGTATTAAAGTTAATATTAACAGATTCAATTGAATGTATTTTGAGGATTATCTTCTCTTAAATTTGTCATTTTTATTTGTAACTCTAATTCAGAACAGGAAGCCAAGTGAAATCTCTGTCCTGCAATGTGGGAAAGCTCATTTGTACCTACCTTGAACACCTGGCATGTGCCTCTGCTTACTACTATTCCTAAAAAGACGTTAGCGTTTACTTACTTCTATGCACATTCTTATATCTCATTTAATTCAGTAGGCCATAAGTGTGTATTTATGTAAGTATGTTTCTTAATAGTCTGTCTACAATGGGTTGGTTCCCTTAAATAGGAGCCTTTCTTTTTCTGTGCCTCACATGGTCTCTTCTCACACATTTAAGTATTTGATAAGGGTGAGTTTTCGAAGGTATAGGAAGATATTGATAATGACGGTTTGGAGTGCCACAGGATGGCTTACAAGCAAGCAATCTAAAAATACTGACTGTAGTTAAGTCCAATTAATTTAAGGATAGTCTGGAGGAGAACGACTAACAGATGTTTTATTTTCTTTGGGTGGTTACATAGGTGGTTTGCTGTTTGAGGAAAGTTTGCTGTGTTGTGACTGGAGAGAGCTCTCCTGCAAGAGGTTGGCATATCCAGCAGTGGTGGTCAGACTGTATTTGGGCTTGGAGAAAGCCACACTTCTTGTGAGGCTGCTATTTTAACTAGCTAATATATTGTTGTCCAGGTAGGTCATGTAAGTTTGTTTGCTTAAGATTTATGAATTTCTGAGTAAGCAAACACTAATATTTGTCGTATTTCCAGGTAGGATGGCAAATAAAACAGGCTGATCCCTCCTGTATAAAGGACTAGCAGTAATGGTGGAAACAGATGGGTTACACACAGATGGAATACAAGAATAAAAACCTTCCACCTTTTCCAGACATGGGTTGTCTCTTTTCAGATGCTATGGACCATAAATCTTGCCAACATAAAAGCAATGTAATTGACTGTAAGGAGGCTAGAAGGCTTAAAAACAAGTTTCCTCTACCCTCGCCCCCCATCAAGACATGATGAATCAGTAGGTTGAGACCATGGCTGATGTTGAGATGCACAGTCATCTTATCTTTTACAGGATTTTTTATGAAGCGAGTTATTTTTCAGCATGGGCCTGAGTATTTGAATCTATCCCTGAGTCTTTCTCTGGTTTATTAATGGGCTGCAGTGCTGCCATCACCATGGTATCCTGCTACCTCTTCCCTGGTGAAGACTGCAAAACTGCATGTTGATGAAATTTACATTTTTAATTCTCCACTCTCCACGCCTATATGTATAAAAATGGTTTGCAAAACCATGGGGGAACACAAACACAAGGACAATCTGGTATCGAGAAATGACTAGGGTTGCTGTGTTGTTTTGTTCATTTTTAATGCTCTTTCTTTATGCTATTATACTGCAGCCATCATTGGTTCAATACCTGCTCCTAGGTAGACAGCAGAACACCAGATGGATTACGTACTTTACAGCACTAATGATACTGGCTGATAATGTGTGCAAATCTCCCTTTCACCAATTGTTCAAGGCAGTTAAGAAATACTGAATACAGCTGTACATAATTACGCTTCTTTTGAAACTAAACCAGCCTGTGAAATTTCTGTTCCTGGAAAGTGGTCAAAATTAGTCAATAACAAAAACAAAACAAACAAATAACAAAAACCCAAACCCTTTTGCATGTACTTAGTTAATGGTATATTGTGACATTCTGTTTCTTAGATGCAAGACTTCCCTGCCAACTCTATTGAGACTTTAAGAGGGGGAAAAAAACGCCACATAATGAAACTACAAAAAGGTGGCTTTGCTGCAGGTGTAGGAATATGCTGATTTGACAGTACTCTCTGTGTATGCACTTGTTTATGTCAGTAGGAGTTTGTGTAGGACTAATTATGTGTGTGTCTTAATGTGTTGCAGGTATGTGAAGGGACGTTCCCTCTTTCTACCTGCTCCCTGTTTATTTCAGATGTTTCTTTGAGTTACTTTAAGACCAACTTTTGAAATTATCTTTTTTGGCTTGTTTATCCTCACCTTTTTTTCTTTCTTCTATCATTCTGCAAAATTTCCTTTTCTAAACTACTGATGAAAACAAGATCAGAGTTTTATTAGGTTTTGCATTCCCTTCCCCCAGTTTTTCTCCTGTTGAAACTTGCCAATCACTTTTAAAGCCTACATTGGGCTTTTCTGCAGCACAGGAGATATCATTAAGGCTTTAAACCCACTAATGAGGGAAATGTGCGCTGCTTGAAGGCTCCTGCAATATTAACTACATCCAATTATGTTAGGTAAACGTATGAGTATAGTCAAAACAGGATGAAAGCATATCTTTCTATTCAGGCCAAAAGCAGTCTTCTGAGCCAATCTTTCATCAAACTTACATTGGCTATTTATTTACTGGTTTTGCAGCACTTCTCTTTTTATACTGCAAAGCTGAAGACAAACAACACTTATAGACAGGAAAGGGCTATCTATTCCCAGGGCTCTGTTCCTTATTTAAAGAACACATTTTATTGCTGGATAAAATACATGAAATCTTAAGGCTGATAAATATTTTTTCCTGTTTAAATACAGCATTGCTTCCTTATCTAATCCTGTCCTTAGCTGACTGTGTTATGAGTAGGTGTGATGCATGAGGAGGGGAGGTGCAGTTTGTGCTGGTCTTTGCTGATCCTGACCTTTGATTTCTGTTGATTTGTTG
Organism: Pandion haliaetus; assembly: GCA_013401275.1. Lineage (NCBI taxonomy): Eukaryota > Metazoa > Chordata > Aves > Accipitriformes > Pandionidae > Pandion > Pandion haliaetus. Next base: position 125,035 of record VYZV01001890.1, on the reverse strand, counting down.
TTTTTTAAAGGGAAGTTCAACTTATCCTACTTCTTTGGGCATGTGCTGTGGGGATATTTTTTCTGAAGCTTATTCAGTCTAATAGCACAGATTTTCAACAGTCCCTCATTTTTGACTTCTGAAACTGTTATCGGTAGCAGAATGGTTGTTTTGTTTAGTTCTCTCCCTTTTCCTTGTTCTTGATATATAGTAGAGCATTGTGTCCTTTAATTCGTGCCTTTCCCAGTCTGCTTTTGTTTGGAGAAGAGTAATTAGTTTGTCACTTGTTCCAGAATTGATATAGTCTCAGATCACAACATTCAAGTTGGCCTTTTTACATACTTGAGCAATCAGAGTTCAGACCCAGTACTCTGAAGACAAGAAAACAAAACATCCACATTTGGAGATAACTCACCTGCTCACGAACAAAAAGTCCTCTTGAAGCATCTGATGATAGAAGAACCCATCCAGGTCTATGCAAGTGATGTTTCACAGCACAGAGAAGTGATTTACATGAACCTAGCCAGAAGCCTAGAAGTTCAGCACTGAGCATTGGAGCAGATGTGACATGGCAATAGTTTGAATGGTTGTCATGTATCATGCCTAAGATCTGTGTAGCCTCGCTGAGTATCCTCTTTCAAAGTGGCCAGCAGCAGAAGTCAAAAGACTAGCATAATCGCAAGACAGATGGTGACAGTAACCTTCCTTCTGGTTTATCTGCCCAGCCTCCAGCAACCAGTGCTGTGGTGACTTCCAGTGCCAGAGGTTGCATCTGGGCATCGTTTCTCCCAGTGGCTACAAATCAGTTCCACCCCCCACCCCCCCCAACTTTTGAATCCTTTCTATTAACTCTTATGCAAGCAGGTGACTTTTTTTTATGGATGAGCTTTTTGTTTTGAATGTGATAAGAGTTATATGTGGGGACTTGTATGCGTGCAAGTGAAGTTCATTCCTCTCCAGTAAGAGTTAATGTGATACACATGGGCATTATCATACTAATCCTTGAAAGCCTCTGCTCTTCATTTTAAGTATTCTAAAAGTAGCATTGTCATCTCAAAAACAGTGGGAATAATTCTCTCTTTAGTCATTCATTCAGATAGCTTAATCCATTTACCTGCCTTTATGTTTATATTTGAGCTTAAACATATGGAAGTTTTTTTTCCTTTCTCTCTTCCCCCTCCCCCCCCTTTTTTGATATAATGATAATCTCATCTAGCACAATGCTAACAACCTTTTGTTAAGATGTCCTAGCTTGACTTACCATTCCCACAGGAAGGCCTACAAAATGGATTGTGTGAGCATTCCTCATCTGGTTCAGCTCAGAAGCTAATCCATCTTAGTTTATGTATCAGTGCAGACTTTTTCAAAACTGTGCAGGCTGATTTGGCACTAAAGCAGATGATGAGTGCTCACAAGGGCTCTCCACCAGCTCCATTTCAATGGTGGTAATCTCCAATAGATGGGGGGTGGTGAACAGCTGATGGGATAGTAGCATCTTAAATTGATGCAGCTGTTTTTGTAGTGGTTCTCTGACCAGAGCCTGGAAAGTTCTCTTGTGATCTTTACAAAATTACCTAGCAATTAACTCCAGTAGGTTTGTTCTAAGCAAAAATTTTTGCCATCCTGTTTTTTTGCTTGTGATCGTACACAATGTAATGTTCATTCTGCAAGAGTAAAACCTCCATAGGAAAGGATGTTTACAGATGATGCTCTCCTTACCACTGACAGTGTGTTACAGCTGTAAATCTTATGGTTCATAAGTGAAAAATGAGTCGGCAGGTCTTATTTTAGTCTCTAGTGAGAATTCTTATTTGTTTATATAGCAACCACATATTTTGGCACCATTTGTTGTAAATAGTTGACAGCAAATAGTTGGCTGGTCTGAGCCATAGGAAGGCAACACGCTGCAGTGTGTTATGCAGGTGCTGGGGAAGCACTGTGCTGTGCACGCAGTGCTCCTGACCACGACCAAGGAAGGTTGCAGCAAACTTGCCGCTGCTGCTGACTTTTCATCAGCGTTAAATTCACCACACTTAAAAGAAAACAGGAAAGAGGAGGAGGGGTGTAAAATTCAAGTCTTCATACTGTGTGACTTGCTCCCAGCTCTCCAGCATAACGAGTGCTCCCTATTTTGAGCACACCTGGCCGCTGGTCATTTTCATGTTGATTCACCTGTTTCTGAAGGCTTCGTGATGCCTGGAAGAGGCTCCATTTAGCCCCACAGATCCCTATGCAGCAGCAGATACATACAGGGATGAGGAAACAACTATCCTGCAGCAAAAGAAAAGGATTGTTGATCGTTGTTAATTATTTACTCCTGCCAGTTTCCTCTCACTGGTGTTAAGCAATAGCGAGTAAAATAACTGCATTCTTTACTAAAATAATGTCCCATTCTTCTTCTTTTCCTTTCATGCTTGCTCTTGCAGAAAAGGGTTTGGGGAAAAAAGTAGTAAAAACACGAACTATCTCACACTGTTCTTCTCTGCTAGATTAATTGTAAGTTGAAGATACACAAGATACTCTTTTTTTCCCTTTTCAAGGCAATTGCAAAGGACAGTTTCCCCATTTCTTTTTCCATTTTCAGTATGCGCATTTAGATGAAGCTAAAACTGCACTCTTGCACTTTTTTATGCAGCTTTCCTAAAATAATTCTGAATAATTTAACAATAGCTCAGAAACATTCCAGTTTAACCAGTCATTGACCTTTCACATTTTAATGTTGTCAGGACTATACTGGTATTTCATCAGTTCCAAAGAAGCTGTATTGTAGCAGAGGCAATGGTGATATCTGTAATTAAAGTTGCCCAATGTCTTCCATTACGATGTTTACCTTTCAGTAGATTATCAAACTTGAACTGCTTCGATTAATATTTTCCATTTAGAATTTTTCAATCAAAATGGTCTCACTATTTCAGAGAAGAAGCCTAGGGAAAAGATAAGGTTATTTATCAGTTGTGGAGAAAAATAAACCCAGAGTCTTTTTCTTTGGCTTTGTTCCCTCTAGTGTAAGGGCTGGATATAAGAAACACTTTGAAAATCTGACCAAACCGCTTAAGTTTATAAGCCCCTGAAGAATCTCAGTAAATACAGACTCAACAAAAATTATTAAAGAACAAGGAAACTCACTTGCTACTATTGCTATCTGATGACAGGGCTCTACAGATCACTAACCTCTACAAGTTGTCATGTGAGCTTTATATCTAAAGCTTGAGAATCCTAAGTTTGTGACTGATTCATTTCACATGAAAGATTTTTTTTTTTTTTTATATATGTAATACTAAAAACTTTCAGGACATTTTCTTTATAAATGTTACATTTACAAAATCAAATAGAGATCCTGTGGGGGGAAAAAAAGTATAGGATAACATAACTAAAGAATTGGACCCATTTTAGCACATGCTTTAGGATACAAAGACTGCACTCTGACTAGGATTTTCAAACCTTTTTACACTTTGTTTTGCTCTGTTAATTTCCCCATAATATAATCATAATTGACTGCAGTAGGAATAGATAGCATGGTATATTGCCCACATCAAAAATTAGAAAAAAATATATACCTTACACAGTGCTTATGTTTTCTGAGATTTGGTTAGGAAATGTGTGGAAGATAGAAGTTTCATGTTGTGGCTGATTTTGAAGAGTCAAAAACTGAAATAAAAAATGAAAAGATGATTAGAATATTTTGTTTCAGTTACAGCTTTTAATTTAAAGTCAAAGTTGTTTCAATTTGCAAAGTAAAGTTGTTTTGTTCCAAAAACATATGTAACAAGGTATTTTGTTGGGAATTTTCTCCATTTTTCTTCCAGAAAGCCTGGAAAAACCAATTGATTTTGCAGTATTTCCAATTTCTCTCAACCATGTGGCTTGCTTTAAGTTTCTCTAACCAGCTCTGGTTTTACTTTGTTTAATGTTTGATTTGAGTTTTTAGAGGGAATGCCCCCTCCCTCATTGGTGGTTCACCATGACAGATTAGATATTCTCTGTGTGCCCCGGCTGCTGGATGGTGCAGCCTTGGTTTTTCCCTCCTTAGTGGTCAAGTGGGGCAGCTCTCATTTCCTCACTTTTTTCAGCTGTTCCCTTGGTGCTTGTGGTAGTTCTCATATTATATTGGCAGCGCACAGTCAGTTTTGTGTGTAAGAACTTAGACTGGTCCCAGAGTTAAGATTTATTCTAAGTAAAAGTTTCATCAGCGTTTTAGACATGTTGCAGAGGGTTATTTTTGCAGCTTCAAGATCCCTTTTATTTTTCAGGCTGTTGGATGCTGGGGGGATTCAGCATGGAATTCCGATGTGGGAGAAGCAGCCGTGCAGATGCAAAATGATTTCTTGTGATGTGGGAGTGTGTGCTGCACTGGCCAGCACTGATGGTTGGCAACTACAATCCCTTCCTTTCCCCCTCTCCCACCCACCAGTAAATCTGGGCTTGGAAGTGCAGATACTGATAACTTGCAAAAACGCTTAGTTGCCTGCAACCAAGTGGGATGTGTGTGCTGAGTTTGGGTGCAGCCTGGCAATATCACTGATGCATGGTCTTCTAGAGAGCAAGGCCTCTTTTCTCCTTCGCATGGGAAGTCCCAGCAGGCAGGACTATGGCAACCTCCACTCGAGTTCCCCATTGCCCTTCCATGTGTGCCTGGCTGTTGTGGGGTTAGTACTCATTGAAAGGTTGCAGATGTTTCATTCTCATGGCTGGCACACGCTCCTTCCCTGGGCACTTGCTAAAAGAGAACCTAATTCCCAAATACCACTCTGTCCTATTGTGCATTTGCTGAGCTTCCAGCTTGGCTATGCCTGAAATGCTAGCGCTGGATTTTGGGGCAATATAAGGAGGGAGAATTCAGCATCTGACCCATCCCTCTAGTTTTATGTCATGGTGACAGCGTAGTAAAACTGAAGCAATGGGGTGGTGAAACAGGCCCTCCAAAATGTTGTGCCACCTGAAGGAGGCCTGTTTTGCAAGAAAGGGATTGGTGAGCTCTGGGGCATGGGCTCCAACCTGCGGGGTTTTTGGTTGTTTTTAAATTTTATCTTATCCTAGAACTCTTAAGATGACAAGATATGGTGATGTGCTTTACGCTTCACAATCCACACTGCTTGCTATTGCAAGCCTGATATGTTTGAGAATGCAAAAGTAGCTGCTACTGTTAATTTATTTTGAACGAGGTACTTGCTGATACTCAGAGGAGCATTTTAGCTGCACTCCTTTAAGAAATCTAATAAGAGCGATGTGAGGAATAGTCTAGTTACAGGTTGTTTGGGAAGTGAGGCTGTTTTACTGAAATTGCAAGCTCCAGGGAACTCATGATAAGTCCTGTAATATTATCGGTACGCAATAGGACTTTATTATTGTTGAAATTATTTTATGACAAACACTTAATTCTCGATGTGCTCAAATTAATTTGTGAGAGTCAAATGAACAAACACTATTTCATATAAGCATGTTTTGACATGCTTTGATAAATTAAGATATTTTTTTTTACTTGATTGAAACCAGGCAAATAACCACAAATATGAAATCTTAGAAGATAAAATCCTGAAAGTGTGCTATGCAACTACTTACAAAGTTTTATAGCCTAGCACTTCTTGAGGGACAAATAAATGAGGAACGAAAGCAGCTACTACTATCAGGAAAATGCATTAGTGTTTTGACAGATAGATGTGGAGATCTTAATACACAATGTTTGTTTTTTTCCCTGATGTGTAAATATACACTTAATGTAATTAGAAACAATTGTGAAGTAGCAGGCAGGGAATTCAAATTCTTCAGTTAAGCGGATATTGCAAATGTGATTTGTTGACAGCTTGTTGTGCAGCCATTACAGCTGACCTGGAGTTTTTTTTCTGAACCACTTTTCACAAGAAAACTGACATAAAAGGAGACATACTTGGCCAGGGAATGCTCTGTCTCTGGCAGCAGATGCTTAGAGAAGGAGCAGAAGAACAGGACAAGTACAGAGTGGTATTTCCTATAGAATAGCCCCCTAACATCTGACTGTCCATGGCTGACTTCCTGAGCTGGAGGTTGCATCCACGTTTTTAATTTTTAACAGCCCTTTTCTTCCAGTAGTTTGGTTTAAATAGCATCTTGAACCCATTTGTATTTTTTAAAACCACGAGGAGTCTTCACAAGCAAACTTTTATTTGCTTTACTAGACGTTTTCAAATTTTCATTTTGGCATTGGGGGAAACAAGATGAAATTTTTTTTCCTTGAGTTTTTTTGCATGTATTGGAGATCATTGGTCTGAAGTACTGATTCCAAGTGTTCTGTTTCAAATTAGATAAGTGACAGTTTGAAGTATATTTTGTATATCAGGATGTTGTCACACAGGAAATTAGGACATTAGGCAACAGCTTTTAGGTGCTACATGGGAACTTGGAAGACTGATAGAAACCCTTTGAAAAGATTCTCACCTTTTGGTTGTAGTTTACTACTTACTCGTTTACTTTTAGTGTTTCTCGGTGCTTTGAGATTTTAAGTTAGACTGGCCTGTTTATAATTTTATTTCTGTATTACAACATCTGAGTGAAAGACGTCAAACCAAAATTTTCAGTAAAATATGAAATACATGAAAAAGTGATGTTTTTTAATATATACTCTGCTCTGAAGAAAAGTTTTTGCATACAAGTAATATTTTTAAACTAAGGCATTGGAAAGGCTCACCTTCACTTGGCTAGCTTGTCTCTACTAGAAATCAGAAAGTCCTAAGCATTTAACCCCCATTTGAAGACCTTAATTTGAAAATACAGAGTAAAAACTCTTGCTCAGCCATACCTAGTACTTGGAAGTGCCTTGAGTCCCTTGGAGCTGATGATTTCAACACCAAGTTTTCTCAGGCACCTGCAATTCTTCTTCTAAGCATGGTCAGAAGCACTTTGGTGCCAGAGTGCTTAGCAGTTTTGAGACCTACTTCATGTCCAACGTAGGAGACCTATGAATATGATGTTTCAGGCGGAGGTGGACCTCACAGGTACCTTTTGAAACTGGCTGGTGGTTCAGGCTCTGAAGAAAATGTAGCAGCAGCAAACACATTCCTTTGAGTCACAAGAGAAGGTGGTGGAACTGTGCCTCTTCAATACAGTCCCCAGTGACAAGGGAAGCTACCCTGAGTGCAAGAGAAAGGTTTTCATGCATTTTTCTGCTGGAAATCATTCCAAGGCACTCATCTCATCTCTCTGGGAAGTGCCTTACCTAGCAACCTATAGGTGATTCTTGGGGAAGATGCACTTGCAGCCTTATGTATTGAAGCTACTCCACTTTCCATGCGGCCCTTGGCATTTGTGGTAGAGAAGATAGTGTATATTTGCAGCCTAATAGGGCAGTCATCTGGATCAGGGAGGCCAAGGTTTCAGATACTACTACAAAATATTACTCATGTATCTTTATGTAATGATAGGTTTACATAAACAGACCTTGGAGAGGAACTGGGACTGAAACCCTTTGCAAAAGAGGAATTAATGATCTAAGTCCAGTCTCAGTTCACTCCTAAGTGTTCCCTGGAAGGACAGGAGTGTTTTGGACTATCCCTCCCTGCACCTTCTCCTAGCCTGTACTCCTGCTGTAAACTTTCCTTCTTCATTGTTCTTGTTTCCTTACTTTTCTTCCCATCCTTATTCACAGAAAGGAATTACAACTTTTTTTCCCGTGTGTGAGTTTGGTTCCCTCAGTGATGGTATGAAAGGGAGTTACCACCATGACTTCATTCACTTTTCAGTTGAAAGAAGGGGAGTAATCCCTGATCACAGCTGTAGCGGCCTCTCTTTTGGAGCGCATTGTGTTATGATATCCCTGAGAATGGAGGTGGCGAGGTCCTAGGGAGGTGCGAGACTCTTCCTGCGTTGCTGTCACAGCAGCTTGGACAACTCTGCACTCAGCTTTGGTTAATGCTCTTCTGAGGTATCTAGGGTCAGGCATTTGGGTCAGGATTATAACAGGGGTCAGCAGCCTAGAGGACAGGCAGTGGGAGGCTGGGTAGTACTTACAATCTCGGTATTCTCCAGAATCTCCAAGGGTGCTGCAGAGATGTCTCTGAATGAGCAGATTATGGAATATGATGTTCCTGTGTAACAGAAAGTTCTAGCCCAAGTTCTTATGGACATTGCCTGCCATTCCTATGTATGCCAATGGGAATATATCTGTGGCAAAAGTTATTGGGGACTGTTTTTCTCCAAATTCTCCTTACAATCTATAAAAGGAACCTTCTGGTCCTCAACCTTTCCTCTAGGAAAAGTGTGCATAAACAGAGAGGCTTTTAGTAGTCTTATTACTTTATCCAAGATTAAAAAGTCCAGTTATGTCAACTGGAAAGTAGATTTAAACATTGTGTTTAAAAACTGCTTCTCAGCGCAGCAGAAACTGTGTATAGAGCACAGGTTCTCTAGTACAACCTGAATTTGCTTATAATACCAAAACTCCTAATTAATTAACAGTAAATAGTTTTTTCTTTTGTTTGATTGTTTTGACCCCAAATATGCAAAGTGACCGCCATATGCAAACTGATGAAGGCACGGACTTAATTTTGATCTTGCTTACACCAACAAATGGAATGATGTGTGACTTGCATCAGTCTGGGTCAGACTGCAGGAGGCCATATGTGTTTATTTTAGCATTTATGAATGGTTATATTTACCTCATTGCAATGACTCGCTTTGGTTTCTATTGACAAAACCATGACTTAAGAGAATGTTTGTGAAGACAAGAACAGATGTTTCCAGGCTGCTTGCCACAGAGAGGAAAAAGAGCCAGTATTTACTTGTAAGCTGGTGTTGGCTGTGCCATTTTTCCAATGAGTAATGATGAAGAGTAGCCATCAGTCAGTTGCTGAAGATCCTGACTTGACAACAAAGGAATGTGCATGGAGATGCCTTTTTGTATAGTCTGATCTATACAGTAGAGTGGAAGACAATTGCTGTAATCACTGAAACCAATTCTACCTTGTAACACTCTTTTGAATTATGTTAATGACCAAGGAGAACCTAAAAGCTTAATGAAATAGATAACACATGGATATTTTCTCCCCTTCTCTGCAAGCATGTTGGTTTCAAATTAAGCTAAAAACTTTTACTAGACACTTCTATGAAATTGCAAAGCAACATAAGCTTTTTAGTTAGTTTGGCGATTTTCTTTTTCCCTCTGCAGCCATAAGAACACCTCCTAAATCAGATATTAAAATCAAACTTGCTTTAAATGGACTTTTATAGAGGGGAAAAAAGTGTAATAGACTATCAGCAGGGTAATGATGATCTGGGAGGGTTTTGGGGAAGGTGTTTGTGAAGGAATTTCTGTGCACATAGTTTTAATGGGCAAGGAAGGACTGACTTCAGTCACCCGGGAGCAGCAGCATGGTGTGTACGGCACCTGAGGATTTGGATATGGAGTTCTGGAAAGGCAAATGAAGAGTGAGCCCACTCTGGGTGAGACAACACCTGTGTGTAACAATTGCCTCTGGTGTTATATGGGTGGGAGGCCCCTCACAGGCAGAGCAGAGGGGTGGGAGGGACCCAGTGGTCTCCCACATGAGGGCATGGCACCCAGTGGGCAACGCGAGGCCTTTGCCCTCCATGAAGGCTGTGATCTTTGGCTAAAGAGTTGAGTCCTGCTCCAATATGATGACTATTTGTGAAGAGAAAAGTGATACACATTTTGAATAGATGTGGCTATGACATCTGTGTAAGCAAGAACCTGCTAAATGGAAATGGTAGCGAACTACAGGGTATATGACATAAACTGTTTTCATTTTGAAAACATGCAAAACAGTGCTCTCCTGGTTCAACCAGAAGCCACTACATAATGTGTCTTTGAATGTCATGAATGCAGGGAGAGCTGAGCATGACTTTTCTTCTTACAAAACACCAAGCAAGTTTGAAGGAATATACTGTTTCAGTTTAACAACAGGGAATTTTTAAAACTAATACATGGAGGCATCCTTTACCTTCCCACTTCCATGATCCACATGCTGCAGGCTTAGTAAGATGTATTCCTGGAGATATCTCAGGGTTTTTTTTTCTGTTACTTTTTTTAATAGGAAGTGTTATGTTGATTTGTAAGCATTATGCCACTGCCACTGGTTAGGTGAAATACCATATGAGCAGATCATGGGTTTACTGGTTCCACCTGCTGGCTGAACTGGTGGTGATGACCTGTCAATCAAGTGGGGTTGAACAGGTAATCTTATGAAAAGATTTTACAAATAATTCCTGTCTGAGGTATGGGGATAGAGTCTTGTCTTCGTGTTATAGACTCTGTCTGGTTTTTCATTAAGTTTCATTTCATTAAATGCAATTTCTTAAGCAGGATGGCAATATCTATCACAAGTGCATTTTTAGCAAGAGGAGGACAGCAACAGTCTTTGAAAATAAGATGAACAAATTAACCGACTGATATGCCAGTGCTGCTGCCTGCTCATCACTTCTGGAGCTCACCCAGGGAGAGAAAGCCTGGACCCATTCCCCCTAGAGCTATCACAGATACTGCATGGCATGCACGAGAGCTGGGAGAAGGATGACCCCTCTCATTGGGAAGATCCCCCCAAGATTCCCCCAAAGAGGGAAAAGGGTGGGGGGAACACAGAGCTAGGCTTAACCCTGGATACTGCAATGTCTATAGGTACAGAAGAAAGGCTGGGGGTGAGAGGAGCGAATGGCTCTTATTAGCATGGGTTTATAGAGTTCAGATTAGGGCTAGAGTTCAGGGGAACGTGGGCATGGGATTTCAGTTAAAGCTAGGTCCTGCAAAGCCTGCAGGGCCAGAAGAAAGCTGTGGACTTACATGAAGGCAAATGGTGTTTGCTAGGTATGACTAATGCCAGAATTAGTGTTGGAGGGAGTTACTGTTAGGATTTGGTGTTTTGGGTGCTCTGGAGCTTAGTTCCTTGTTTGACTCTCATGAGGCTTTCAGCGTGGAGGGTTGGCTCCAGCAGAAGTAAATCTCTTTTGATTGGTTTTGTTAGCACTAGGCAATGATTAAGTCTAAGTTTAAGATAACAAAGTTTCAGGGATCCTGTTTTATAGAGTCTCATTTCTTGCTGTGTTGTCAAAGCACGTGGAGTAGATTAGCAGCTGGTTCTGTGGAGGTGAATGGTTTATATTACAGGTTTCAGAGCTCATAGGTTTTTAAAGGTTTTCAGAGGTGCCCTTTAGGTTCTTTGAAGATTCACCTATTCAGGATATTTTAAGAGTGCGTAGCTGCATTAACTTTCTTGTGCTGGTTGCAAACCTTCATCCCTCAGTTTTTCTACCAAAGGAAGAAGAGAAGGTTTCTGAAAGATCGTCGTGGTGTTGCTACCATTCCTCCTGCTACAGGCAGTTATTGCTGGCTGCCAGAGGTTCAGTCTAGCCTGCTAGTGACAAACTCAGAAAAGGAGCAAATGATTTATGAATCACACAGGGCTACAGTTATACTCCAGAATAAAAGAGGGATAAGATATTAGTGCATGAGTAGGTCCTACAGATGTCCATACTGACATGCTTCTTAGCATGGTTTTGTCCTGTGTCAATTAGTTGTCCCCTAGGCATGTTTTGGGCACAGTTCAGGAGGTGAACACGCACCATGACCATAAGCAGTTTGGGTATGGCCATTCTCTTTGGGAAAGTGATTTAACCTCAGGGACAGGAGGTGTTCTGTACCACTTGGCCTCAGATCCAGAGAAGAGTCACTTGCCTGAATTATTTAGTAATTCACAGCAAGCCAAATTGACTCAGGGACAAACAAGCCAATAACTGGGTCTGAAGGGTCAGCCTAAGTAACAGCTTAATGGGGAGGGTATTCTTGCATTAATTGCAAAGGTGCTGCTCATCTGCAAACATTAGTTTGTTTTCTGTTTTAAAAGCACTGGTGTTTTAAAGGATTTGTTTGGAAGCAAAACCCTCCAATTTTCTTTGTTGTTTCTGATGGCGTGTCTGTGATTGTGGGAACTCAGTAGCACTTGCAGGTATGCTGCAGCAGATTACCATGCTGCCAGTAGTTTTCATGCAGCATTACTGTATTGCGGTCAGAAATGGTTGATTACACAGGAGAAGGAAGCACAGAGCAGTAGTTGAGTATTTAGATAATGCTAGATGGAATATGAGTCTGATTGCATTTGACTTAAAAGCAACCTCCTTCCCCGCCTAAAAACCAAAATCCCACCCCTGAAAATATTGCAGCTGCCTCCCATGGTAATTTTTTTAGTGATTTTTATAGGCTCAAGAATTCTCAGATACAGCTAGTACTTCGTCCATTTGGAGAGAGGTGATACTTCATCTTTCACTAAGATACTTCAGGCTCATTCTCATACCAAATCCATTTTCATTCCTGCTGTATGAACCTGTAACATAGGTTATGCAATTAGGAGGAAAGTGTTTGCAGAAACGATAAGGAAAACCTGATAAATGAAATCCGCTATACACTGTCAGTCACGCTGATTCTATTCCAATAAACACAAACATGTTTTTGTGTACCCGGTTTAAAGAGACAGGGTGAAATAATTTATGGCTAAAATTCTCTTTCCTTCCTTGCAGCATTTATATGTATATAATACTATACACACCAAAAATATGTTAAGGGAACATCACTGACATAAAGTAGAGTGCTAAAAAGCCAGTGCTATGGTTAGTGTTGTGGTTACAGCTTTATAGTTAACAGGCTTTCTGTTCAGTAACTGGGTCCCTCTCTGTGAATGTGCTATATACAGCCTTTATGCAATTAGGAGCATTTTTGAGGGTGAACGTTTGGGTTTAGGAAGGGGTTTTGCTTTCAAGGCAAATGCAGTCAGATCTATATCACATCTGTTATTATCTACGTGGAGCCTTGTTTTCCAGAGGAGATCTGTCTTATAGAGTGTACAAATTGGGCAGCCTTCAATTTAGGAGTGGATGCAAAATACTTTTCCAAGTGTTGCCCTATAATTTTTTCTTTTTTTTTTTTTTATTTTCTGTACACTATTCAAACCTTGCTTGGAAGACAAAATCAGTCATTTCCTTGTGGGAATTGTTATTCTGCTCTTTCACTGTAGTTTCTCAGTGCCTCCGAAATGTTAATGTATTGTTAGCAGTTCTGAGGAGGTGATGTGATACCTCCACTCTATAAATCAGGAGTGAAGGCTGGTGGTTGAAGCACAGGTCGGAGAGTGTTTGCTAATTTGGGGGCCCCATTCAATGACCTGATTTCTTGGACTAATGCATTTTGTGTTGATCAAGGCACATTCCCTCTTGTTGATTTCAGTGGCATTAGTGAGTGCTCAGGAGCTCTGCAATCTGGGCCTGAGGGCTTGAAACTGAAGACCAAATATATAAGCAATACTTATTTGGTGACCAGCTGAGTCAAGTTTTAGTGTAAAGGACGTCCCTAGCAGCACATAAGAACTGTGGAGCAGAGGCTAGCATACAGTACTTTCACCAAGGATGATGCTCATTTCCAGTTGTCCGGAGCATCTTTTTTCTGGTTCTACTACACCTTTGAATATCTGTAACAAATGAGGCAGCGCTCCAGTGAGTGATGGTCTCTCTAGCTGCACTTCTGATCTTCAGAACAGATATTTGCTGACAAGTTAGAAAACAGATCATTTATTTAAAGAGGATGCTCAGAGAAAACAGTCCAAACCACTTCAGCTTTGACAGCCTGTCCCAAGTTATCCTTGTTATTGCCCGAAATAGGATAGTCTATGTATACATTAAAAAAGTGCCCATATTTTATGTTATAGTAGCCATCTGATGAGAGTACCTGAGTGTTGTGGTTTAACCCCAGCCAGCAACTAAGCGCCATGCAGCTGCTCACTCACTTCCCCCGCCCCCCCCCCCAACGGTGGGATGGGGGAGAGAATCGGGGGGAAAAAAAGTAAAACTTGTGGGTTGAGATAAAGACAGTTTTAATAGGACAGAAAGGAAGAAAATAATAATGATAATAATAATGAAATGACAGTAATAATACTAATAAACGTTTTGGAATAGACAAACCAAGTGATGCACAATGCAATTGCTCACCACTTGCTGACCAATGCCCAGTTATCTCCCGAGCAGTGATCCGCCCCCCAGGCCAACTCCCCCCAGTTTAAATACTGGGCACAATGTCACATGGTATGGAATACCCCTTTGGCCAGTTTGGGTCAGCTGCCCTGGCTGTGTCCCCTTCCAACTTCTTGTGCCCCTCCAGCCTTATTGCTGGTTGGTCATGAGAAGCTGAAAAGTCCTTGACTCAGTCTAAACACTACTTAGCAACAACCGAAAACGTCAGTGTGTTATCAACATTATTCTCATGCTGAATCCAAAATGTAACACTATACTAGCTAGTGGAAAGAAAATTAACTCTATCCCAGCTGAAACCAGGACACTGAATCAGTCTCTTCCTTCAGCTTAATATACTGCTACATACTATTCTACTTGAAAACAGCTCATCTTTGCTCAAAACTGGTCTGTAGTGTCAGCTCAGTGACATTAGTTTACTACACTCAGTGGTGCTGAGAATGTAAAACTATCCCATTAGCCTGTTTGCAATATAAAATAGGCTTCTGCATTTTACAAGCTTATGCAGTGTAGCAAGATTCTGGCAAGTGTAAAGGAAAAAGGTGTTAAGGAGAGCTGGCAACTCCTTAAAGAAAAGATATTAAGTGCAAACTCTTCCAATAAAGAGGAAAGTTAAGGAAGTGCAGTAGAAGACCAGTGTAGCTAAATTGTCAGCTCTTCATGGCCACTGAAGAGAAGAAGTTTTTTTACAGTGGGAATTAAGTCAGATTTCCAAGAACAAGGATAAAAAAATAGCATGTAAGGACAAGAAAATCAGAAGTCTTGAGGGACAAAATGAGATTAAAGTATCCAGGTGTGTGAACTCATTTTTCATGTACATTAGTAATGAAAGAAAGCCTGAAAGAAAACATTAGAGGGTGAAAGGGGTCAACAGATGGCATTGGGAAGGCCAAAGTGTCTTCAGTTTGGGTCTTTCCCCGTAAAGAGGATACTGCTGCTACTGATAACATGGGGGACTGTACTGCCACTGCTACCCTGGGCATGTAGGCAGGGGCCTGGGTGTGAGAAGATCTCATATGCACAAATAAGTGTCTCTGTACAGCCTGATGTCTACAGAAGTGTACACTTTCCACCTCCACCCACCAATTTTAGGATGGTTTGCCTGGAGGACATAGCTGTACAGTACCTGAAATACTGATTGAAGATGACTTAAAATGTGTTTGGGAACAGTCCACTGTCAGAAGGGAAGCATGAGCTGGGAGGATCCCAGAGGTAGCTTCTTTGCAAGTGCTATTCTGTACTTTTGTTAATGGGTTAGATGATGGCACTGAGTGGTAACAATTTATACAGAAGGTACTAAGCTGGTAAGGATGAAAGATGCTATGAAAGAAAGGGCTGCAATTCAAAGTGGTCTTGATCAGTTGGAGAAGTAATCACAAAAAGAATGGTCATAGTTCAACAAGGGCATGTTCTGTATATGACTCTTAGGAGTAACCAACTTTATTGATAAAGGCTGGGGAATAAATTCCTAGGGAGTAATTATTCAGAAAAAAGTCTAAGAGTTGCAGGGAACCACAAGCCAGTACACGAGTTGACATTGTCATGTTGTGGTATGTGGTATTCTGGGGCGACTAAAGAGGAATATAGCCTGCAGAATGAATGAAAAAAAAAATACTTCCTTGTCTGAGTACCATGTCAAGTCACAGGGGACTATACCTTGAGAAAGATGTAAATCAACAAGACTATGTAGAGGGTCAGCAACAAGACTGAACAAATGTTCCCAGTATTGTTAAGTATGTATTGAGTGAATTGGTGTTATTTTGGGTAGACGGCAGCAATATCGTTAGTGGTTATAATAGCATTCTCTATATATGGGCTGCTGCAAGGAGGGAGAGAATAACCTGTTTTCCATGCCTGTGATAGCACAAAGACTAAAGATCGTAAGTTCCAGCAAGAGTGATGGTGCTTCCAGCACTGGAAGAGTTTGTGTGGGGAGTTTATTGAATCTCCATTAGTGGAGGCCTTCAAGAATAACTAAGAAACATCCTCTGGCAATAATATAAGTTGTAGTAAATTCTGCTATGGGGTTGGACATCTCCTGATGCCTCTTCCAGCCATAATTGCATTGTTTTCTGACACGCTTCCTCTTTCATCTTTTTTATCCTTTCACTCCTTGGTGAATACTGCTATTCTCTGGATAGGGATTTCTTAGTTGGTGGGGGAGGATGGGGCAGTGCTTTAAACTACTATGTTTGACCGATTACTGAAGCTGTAAGAGTCTCAGGCTACAAATTCTTAGTGAGAGTGTTCCTCATAGACAGAGTAAGGACTGAGACTTGCTTTCTAATCAGCGTATTTTCTGAAGACTTTTAAAATGCATGTAACAGTCTGACATACCAGCTGTCACCAGAATTGTGTCCCCCACCAACACCCGCGTGCGGTGTGTTGGCACTCATGTCACATGGAGAGAGGGAGTGTTGACAGGTCCTCTTGCTAGTCACCTTAGAAAAGGAGGAGAGCAGCCAGGGTTCAGCAAAGGAGAACTGACAATCGCAGGAGAACACCAAGAACAACAGAACCAGAATGGTCTGAGCAAGGATTTACTGGACTAGCCCAGGGCTTTTAGAAGCCCAAGAAGAAATGCATGCAGCAAAAGAGACATTTTCTCCAGCCTCATCCATGTTTAGCTTGGTGTTTGGGACTGATTTGAACCTCTCTGGTGGGACAGCAGTGTGACACCATTCATGGCCAATCAAGTTCCAGAGTCTCAAGTAGCTCTAGTTGCATTTGTGTTAAAACCGAATCATGTTTTCTTTTGACTTAGAAGCCGAACTTGATTTCCAAGCCAATGCTTGACAGCATCCTTTGTCTTCGTGATGACAGATGGAAGTATGTCCGGAGCCTCCTGACCCCAGCCTTCAGCAATACAAAACTGAAAGAGGTAAGGTGTAGACAGTGCTGCTTTCATACTTTAGAAGACATAATTGTTTTCTATTGTGCAGGCATCTACTTTATATAACTCCATATTAAGGATAGGTAAAACCTGCTACTTTGTGCCAGTTTATTTAGACCTGAAGAGCACATGCAGTAGAGCCTACTTACGGTGTGATCCAGGTCATAGACTGGTGAAAATCAGAATAGCTCATCTGAAGATATGATCCTCCGTCTTTCTCTATATAAGCCAGTTTGTCCATAAAAGTGTAGCAAACTCAAGAAGGACCCTTACACCTTCTTCTCCCCCGCCCTGTTAGGAGTAAGCTAAAGTACGGGAAAGGTTATTGCTCCCAGTTGGAACATAGCTTTTCATGATTTGCAGAGTCAGCAGCTTTCACGTTAACATGGGAACTGCTGTCAGTCTATTTTCATTTCACCATCTCCTTTTCCCCCCCCGCCCCTTTTATTCTTTAATCCTTTCATATAATAAAATAAGTCACTGGAACAGAATGTCATTGCCAGATAAATACCTCTGACTGAAAATAAATGTCTCCATGCTGACCTGCTGCTAATTTCGTATAAATGTTTCAGCATTTACTTAGCCATGGGAACCCATTACCCGGTAACAAAGTCCTATTTCAGTGACACGATATCTCTTAATTAAATGCAGATAAATGATTGACTGGTTAAAGTNGGGGGGGGAAACCCACAACAAAAAAACAACTCTTCCTTTATGTATTTTATTCTGAAAGGGAACCATGGCTCACTCCAGTGCCCAGTCCTGGGTTGTAAAATTTTCCACTGGGCAGACGCTTGTGTTGTTTTGACATGCCGCTGTCGAAATCCACAGTAACATCTAAATGTGTCTGGCTCTCCTAGCTCTATAGACAGCGGTCGCTTAGCAACGCCGGCTGTCACCTCCTTATTATGGTAAATTCTAATTGGCCGCCAGGCTGGCAGAGATGCTGATTAATCACGACTGACAATGCCATTGGTTATGCGCCCCGACATTTGCTCTGTCACTGGCTCTATCACAAAATTTTAGCGAGGCGAGGATGCTTAAATATGCAAGCGATTAGTTGCTCATGGCATGGTGCGGAGAGGAGAGTTTTGCATTTTCCTAGTGGAAATTAATGTGCCTTACTGCAGGTCATCGGCTCTTTGCTAGTGGAGTAACAAAAGATAAAGCTGTGCTCCCCTCAATTTGCAGAGAGCAACTTCTTCCAGAACCAACCAGGCAGACTTGACTGAGGAGAGCGGTGAGAGCAAGCAGGCGGAGTCCCTGGGCATTGCACTTTGGGGCCAAGCATGCGTGGGTTTGCAGGGTTTAACCGATAAACCAGGGTGAGATGAGAAGTCACGGTGCTCACTTTGCACTGCTTGGTGGTGGAGCTGCAATGCAGGAATAGTGGTAGGAGGTAAAATGGGGGGCTGGCTAGTGCCTGGTAGCTGCCTCCTATGCAAAAATTGGGTTCTTTATTTTTAGCCTGATAATCAGCTTTCCCTGTGCTGCCTCTTCCAAACTCTGTGAAAGGGGTGTGATTGTGTGTGGGCTCAGGGTGACCTGGAAATGGTCACTTTCTCCTCCCAGTTCACAGAAAGTGGGAAAATGAAGAGTGGGGAAGGTATCTCTGAAAGGCCCAACTTTGTTCCTCTGTCCCATGTCTTCACCAGAAGACAGTCCATCCCTACACAGAGATGCTTGCAGTAAGTCCATGTGAGATTAAGAACCTCCTTTGAATGGATGCACTCCTCAGCCTTGCATTTCATTTTCTACCCAAATACATGAACAGTCCTGTGCTTTGAAGTTAATGCAACTTAAGTTCTCGCCCATGTGCTTCTCTTGCTGTCGCTTAATTTAGAAGCCATACTAACACTTCTCAAAGGAAATTAATGCTCATTAATTATGATCTCACTTTTTAACTCTCCCATACTTAGTGCTCTCTCAGAACCTCTACAACAGCATGGAAATAAAAATGCCATGTTCTAGTATTTGCCATACTGCGGAGTATTCAAAGTTATGTAGAAGGCATCCTGTTTATAATAAACTCTTCCTCTCTACCTCAAAGGAGTTACAGATAAGCTAGTTTTGGTATTAACTTATTGCACAAGAACCTGGATATGTTGTTTTATACATATTTATAAATACTGCTAAATACTTTCCTCGTTTCTTCTCCTAAGACATTGATGTCTTTGCCACAGAGATCTGAGCTCTGACAAAATTCCACACCAAAGTCTTCCTCTCTGTTCACTCTGGATGTCTGCCTTGCCTTTGTTCCCCTATGCAAACTCCCCAGTGATGCTGGAGAGACTGCAGACCTCCTGAGTGGCTTTGAAGAGTGGTTCCCCTTGAATGCTGCAGCCCCTAGTGCCACCCTGAGCATAGACTTGTCTGTCTGGATGCTCTGAGAGAACTGGGAGCTATTAGCCTGTGACAGAACAATAAATGTTAACAACTCCTTGTGGTCCCCATAGCAATCACTTCAGATAAAAAATGCAGAGAGGGCCAGAGACTTGAGCGTAGGTTCCTGATATCTCTGTTTCAGAAACACAAGAATCTGCTACTGGGCTAAAAGACAGATTCAGCACTAGCAAGAGCAAGAAGCTGGTCAACCACTCTTTGGCCTGGCTGCTGGAGGACAAAACCCAAGACGGAGCTAATGCATGTTGCTAAGGTTTACCCTGCAATGCCACACAGAGGCATCTAGCTGCTGTGGCTGGGGACAGAGGCGTACTTTGTCCTTGTCTCTCCATGGAAGCAGTGTAGTGTCACTAAGAAGTTCACTGAGCTTGCGGAATTTCCCCTTAGTTTGTCAAAAATCTCCAGTAGCCAGTCACCAGATGAGGAAAAGCTGATCCCAGAAATTTTGAAGTTTGCAGAGTTAAGAGCAATTAACTGAAACTAGAGGTTATAGAACTGTTGGGTTGCCAGTGTAGTGATTGCTGCATGTACACAGAGAATTGCTTTCCTAACATTTTTCAAGACTTTGTGGCATTTTTTCCAGCTTCCTCTGTCATCTCAATTTCTCTTCAAAAACCATGCACCATTTTACTGTTGCTTTTATAGATCTCTAGACATTGTGTGTTCTCCCTTTTTAGTTTTCTTTTTTTGAAGAGCATGTAAAGATTAGTATAAGCAGTCCACTCCAACTGAAGGAAGTTTTGGCTCTGGATAACATTGAATTCAAATGCTATAGTGGTGAGCATAGCATAAATCAATGGACTTCTAAGCTTGATCCTGCAGTAAAATCCCACATGAGATGCCACTGGAGTTGGTAGCAGATCTGTTAATAACTCTTTCCAGTGAGACCCCTGAATGGACCTCATAGTGCCATTGCTAAGGGAGCACTAAGAACAAGAAATGAGAGATAGGAGGCATGAGACCCCAGAAGTTTCACTTCCAGCTCTGCCATTGACTGCCTGTGGGTGATCTGGCAGAAGCTACTTAAATTATCTGTGCATGAAACGACTTTCATCTCTTAAATGGGAATAATACCGAACAATGAAAGTTGTTCCAAGATGTAATTCATGAGGAATGGGTGAAGTAAAATACCTGGAGGCCCTTAAGTAAAAGATGCATTTCCCAGTGTTCCTGTCACGCTCTCCACAGCTATTATGTATTGAAACAAGCTGATATGTTAGTGATCTTGCTGTACCAATCTTGATTCCCTATTTAGTATTTCTGATTTTGTTCCTCTTCTTTTTTCTGTGGTGCCTGTGATGAACCTGCAGTTCTGGACCCCTTGTCAGACTTGATAAATAGCTTTGCTCTCTTTTACAGCCAACACCAGCAGAAAAACTATTGATTTTTATTTATTCTGATGGTGCTGCAGTAGTCTTGTCATCTCCTATCAGTATGCTGGGAATCGTCTCCTCCATTAACCAACCATTAAAACAAAACAGAACACAAAAATTAAAGAAGAGAGCACAGCATAATGTAGCATTGTCCTAAATAACCTGTGAAGTGGAGTTTGTGTTGAGGCATTTTCGTTCAAACAAAGGGAGACACAAAGCAGAACTTGCGATAACATGGCAGAACAGTGCAGGAAAAACCTCTAGTGTCACTCTCAGGCACGTGGATCTTCCAGGTCCCACTAGAACATAAGATCTGACAGTGCAACCGTTGAGGTTTCCTTGATTTGCTCTTACTCTGCTTGTGCATATTGGTCAGAGGCATTTTGGAAGGGTCTCTGGAAATTATTATTGTTACTCAGCAAAGAAGTGTGCTCACCTGAGACAAAGCAAATTACTAATGTAAAAGCTGGTACGTGGAATGTGCACATCCTTGAGCCACAAGTCAGCGTCTGGTTGAGTTGCTCACTTTGGTAAGTTGTGCCCATGAATAGCAGGGCCCCACTCTGAGGTGATGGAAACAAATCCTCTCACAAACATCCCCCTGATGCTCCACTGTTTTCCTGGTTTTAGTCAGGGACAGAAGCAATTCTTACATTAGGAATGTATCCTTTTTCCTTCTTCCTTTATATTTCATCCCACTTGTGAGACGAGGCCCAACATGACTTCTGCGTGTTCTATGCGAACAGTAAAGTCTCCAGTGTGTCTGTCTCCAGTTAATATGATCCAGCCTTCTACTTTATAGTTTGGGTGCTAACAGTAAGGGGAATGATGATAGCGAATACTGAGGACCGAATGTGACTCTGATGCCTTTGAACAGTGCAAACATCCCCATGCACAGTGCATACGCAGAATTAGAAACTAATTGTTGTTATGCGCCAAATAGCATATTGGCAGGATTTATACAGCAAAGCCCCTGGCATCATGAAAACCCTAACCCCAAATGCTCTTCTTTGGCAGAAAGAAAGAAATTTGGACTCTGGGCTACTCTTGCTATTAGATAACTGGCAGATCAAATATTTACAGGGACCATATTGTTTAGATTTTTCTTCATCCTGTTACTCTCAGCCAATCTGAACACAGAGCAGCTGGGGTTTGTTTACCCACCAAGAACTGAATCTCAGGCAGGTTATGCAGCTTTTTTGTTCTGACTGGCAAATGATAATGTATAGGAAGTTAGTGATACCCAAGGCAGTGCAGATCAACATGTCTGTTTCTGTGCTGGTTTTCAAAGTTTGGTGTAGTTCACCTCCCCCAACACTACTTTGTTTTTCTTGACAATTGAACAAAGAGTTTAAAGTGTTAAGGGACTTGAGAGTGTTTCAGTCTGTGGTCTTTGTAGTTAGCAATCTTGGACTAATTTATGTCCCTCAGGGGAATAAAAACCCGAACCCAAACCCAGGATTCCTGAGTAGATATCCCCCATAGCTTTCATATGCAAATAATTGTCTCATTGATATGACTCTGTCCTATCATGCTAGCAATAAATCAAATCCATGTGCCCCCCTCCCCATTTTCCTGGTTAGATTTGCTAATAAAAAGATCTTATGTCTAGAAATTAATTGCAACAGTATTTTGAAAGGCTGGTGGAATGTGCAAAGTGCAGAGGTGCTGTGAGATGCCCTGGCCAGGCGTATGTGCCCCTGCTATCTCTGCCAGCTGTTGGAATGCAATAGCAACCAGCTGGGTGGTTGCAGGTCTGGTGATGTGATGAAAAAAGAAAGGGAAAATAAGGCAATAAAAGGAAAATCTGAAACGATCACCATCTGTTTAGGAAACATCATACCTGTTAAAATATGGATTTTTGTTTTGTTCTTCTTGACTGGTTCAGTTCATTGGAGGGGCTGGACCCAGAGATTATGAACCATTTCACCCTGGTTCAATCTATTGAACAGAAATATGTTAATTTTGTTGAACCATTTGAGAAGAAGCTCACTGCAGGGGACCTTCTTTAGAAATCCAAAAGGGGAAGAAATGTGCCACATAACACGGTGTGCACGTCCCAAACACATACCAGCTACTTTTACTGAATACTAATCTGGCTTTTAGAATTGTCTTGTGAGACTTGTCTTTGTGAGCCAAATCAATCCGGCTTTGAACTAAAATAGCGACAACCTGCTCCGTCCCATATAGGAGCAGGACATCGAGAGCAGCTAGACACATTCTTGACTCAGACTTCTGCCTTTGCAAAACATGTTGGATGCTCCTGCATTGGCCTTTTGACTGCGTATAGTCTTGCCCATGTGTTAGGATGGCAGTGTGCCTGTGCACAAAGCGTTATGCCAGTTTCACAGAGGTAGAAATGCCAAGCAAAATGGACTTGGCTGGGCAGGCTGCATAGCTCTCGGGGTGTGCTGAGAGGCTGCAGTAAGTCTTTTTTGGTAACAAGAATGTCAGAGGAGTAGGACAAGTCTGTTCTCATGTTTGTTGACATCCGTATGCTGAAGGAGGTTGTTCAGGAAGGAAAGGCAGGTTTCTGTGCGTATGTCTGCTGATGCTTGGCATAGTTGTTGAGGCAAGACTGTGGTATTAAATTGTAGGCTGTAAGGATCTCTCGGCAGTCTATATGGAGAAAGAGCCATAGCAGATAATGCCTTTAAGGTCATGGCTGGATTACTGCTACACCCTTCCTCTGCCCCCTTAGTAGGTGTAATCAAGGCAAGTGTCTGATGCCTTTCATTTGTAAAAAGTTAAAGAGAAAGAGAGACTTTAATGAGGTCTTGATGGTTGCCTATGTCATGGTTTCCATGAAGCGCTAAAGGGAAGACTATTGTGCTGTTAGCTACAGCCAGGCTATGGGTAAGTCTACCTGACCATCATGTGTCAGTGACTGGAAAGAACCATTAGCTCAATAAATTCATGTGAATGTCCATTTAATGGCATCACCTCTCCAGAAAACCCTTTTCTCAGATAGCCACAGCGGTTTGCCCTCAGCAACTTGTAGTGGTATACATGGTGCTTTTCTAATGTACGTGTTAAATCCCTCAAACCAAGGGACAGCAGGATGGAAATGCTGGGCCTCTGATGCTAATATCTTTACAGGACTTTGGGACTATGGAAGATATTATTTCTTCTTCCCTGGAGCATATGTAGCCTAAATGTAATGTACTGTAAATATGGATCATGATAAATCATCAGTTGGAAGAGGGAATGATTAAAAAGAGAGGGGGATGTCTTTGCTTGATAGCTCTCTGTGTATATAGCCACAGATGGGCAAGAACCAAAGGTCAGGTAAGCAACAGAGCCTCTCATAATTTAGGCCCAGAGCTGGAGAAGGGCATCCCTGCAATGTGTAGGTTTATTTTTAGTAGGCACTCCCAAAATTTCATCTTACCTGTGCGACAGTGCCTGACCACACCTGCAGAGGATCCTGAGAGCTCCATCCCATCTACTGGGTAAAACTAATTTAGAATAATTGATTTTTTTTTTTTTAACATTTTATTGGTTTTCACAATACAATGTGTTCCTTTCTAGATGACACCGCTAATAAACCAGGCCTGTGACGTCCTGCTGTGTAACTTGAAAGTCTATGCAGATTCTGGCAAAGCTTTTGATATCCAGAGGTATGTTCAACATGCCAGAAATGAGTAGCAGATTTAAAAAAAGTCAATAGCAGCAGTTATACTAAATATGCACTTACTGTTTAAAAGAAAATTTTTTTTCCTCCCTTGCTTTTATAAGTGGAGATCACAGTTTAATAGAGGATGTGTCTGATAGATGCCTTTTCTTCCTGGGGGCAGCCATTGCATACTTGAAAAGTAGTTTTGGAAAAGTATCTAATGTATTTCTAGCTGTTGTTTAATGAAGTTTTAACAGCTGGAAGCAGAAAGGAAAGCTGCATCAGTCCCTGTCCAGTCTGCTCTCTACCGTCTGCCAATAATGCACAAATATAGGAATTGATCTAGTATGAAATTCCTCTAGTCCATCACCCTCTTGCTTTTTTTATATGAGGTTTTTTGAGCACTTAATCATTCTTACCAAATTTCTCCTAACCCCGTCTAATGGCATGCTAGCCTTTTGTGAAACAATGGGATCGGTACTCCAGATGAGAATGCACCATTGATTTATAAAATGACGCTTTAATATTTTCCATATTGTGCTTTCTCCCATTTGTTATGCATTTAATATTCTATTATCTTTTTTGTTGCTCTTTCATCAGAGGTCTTCACTGAACTGTTCACAACACTGTCTAGCCCCTTCTCTGAGCAGATGCATTTCTTCTAGGACCCTGTGCAGCATATGAGTAGTTCAAACACATTCTTTCTAATAGGCACTATTTTGCATACACTTCATTTGCTGGGTTGGCCGGCACCCTCTGAAGTTCTTCATGATTTCCCTCAAACTGGAGCAGTGCAAATAATTTTGTTTCATCTAAAGAAATGGGTATTTAGCCACAATTCATCCATCTCTTTTCAAGTATGTGTATATGTACACATGCAAGTGTATGTGTGTGCACAGAGATCTCTTTATTAATCATCTGGAGAGATGCTATGAAACCTTGAGATACATTACACTTAGCCTAGCGCTCTGATGAAAATTGACCTTTTGAGTCCTTCCAGGCTTTTCCCCTTTTTCCATTTGTCCTTTTTCTTTGTCTGGTCTTTTAGCTATTGATCCGTGATAGGGTTCCACCTCTCAAAAGGCACTTTGGAAAAGACCTTTTGAAAGTATAAATGAATGGTGTTGACCATCTCAGAATATGATCTTCCAGTTGTTTTATTATAATACCATTTCAGCAGGTTTGACATCTATAAATGTGATTCTCACTGCACTGCACTTCCCCAGAATTTCCTTGGGAGCTATTTTTTGGATGTAAATACCCTATTTGCAACTTCCTGTCATCTTGTATGTTAGTTGTCTTTAGCCATTTTGTGTTTCGCCAACAACCCAAAATTTAGTTTTTAAGCTTTTTCAGTACCTTGGAGAGGTAGATGATAGAGTGCTTCTGAAATTATTGTTTTATTGCAGTGCCCCTCTCTTTTAATAGTTCAACTTCTAATAATGCTTTTTTGTGTGTAGGAGTTGAAAACCTAAAGAAGTTACTTAGCTTTGCAGTATTGTTGTTATCTTCCAAATCTGCTCTGGTGTCATCAGAATGACAGTGCCCAAAATCTTAGTTTAGAAATGCTTCTTCACAATATATATACAGGATATACTGGGCCCGAGTCCTGTCCTTCTCTTAGTACATGCTCACTCAGGTTAAAACACTACATAATTTGGTATTAGCCTTTTGTAAGGGAACATAGAGGGACAGTTGTTGCAGACTTGACCACAGATGAGAAGAATCAAATTTCAAGGATACTTTGCATTCTCAGTCCATTTATCTGAAAACTAAATATAGCTGCTAAGGCCCAGTAGAAATAAAGATGGCAAGACAACTGGGTAGATGGTCAGATACATAGGGAGAGATTCAGTAAGTTCTGAAGTTTCTAGATCATGGTCCACAGATCATTTGTAGTTCTCAAAGCATTTGCTGCTCCTCTGCAGAGATACAGATTTCACATGGTGTCAGCTCCTCTTGTTTTTGACCACGAATTACGTTACAAAGGAGCTATCAAGAAGATGAAAAAATCCTTAACAGGAAATTTTACTTAAGCACCTCTTGTCACTGAGAGTTTAGACTGGACTGGTAGGAGATGTGGTTTCTGCAGTTTAAAATGCGAAAGGAATGACTGCTTTTATTAGGATGCATACTAAGAAAATGCTTATGAATCTCTGACCTGTTGCATTTGATTTCTAGGTAATAACAAATGATTTTTTTTATTTTTAATAATTTTTTGGTAGAATTATTGAGCTATATGAAAATACATTCACTTTGCAGACAGAGACAAGGTGATCATTATTAAGCACCAGCATTTGTCAGAATGATGGAAACATGTCTTGTTGGCAAAGCTCAAATCTAAAAGCAAAAAAAAAAAAATCAGGGCAAAAATTAATGTTATGTGATGTTTGTAGAAGCAAGATATTAATGGATATGTACTTTGTAGCTAACGATTTATCATTCTTCAACCCAATGCAGGTGTTACAACTGCTTTACCTTGGATGTCGTTGGTAGCGTAGCTTTTGGTACTGAGGTGGATTCTCAGAAGAATCCTGATGACCCCTTCGTTAAGAGTTGCAGAACATTCTTTGAAATGTCTTTGTTTAAGCCTCTCCTCATTCTAATCCGTGAGTATAGTCTACCTTTGCCTACTTCTGTATGGTAGTTTTCTGAAAGTCATTCTCAAATTGCAAAACATGCTGGAGCAGGAAGATATATAGCAGACTTTATTTCAGAGGTGTGCAGAATGCAACCTACAGGCCAAGTACACCCTTGAGACTTCCACCATATGCTCTGCAGCTCTTGTCACCATTAATGCAACTTCCTCCAGAAACTGAGAGTCTGGGAAGGCAATGCTCCAGATTGATTTGAGTGGAAGGTTTCTGGGACGGTATCTCTTTCAATACACTTCTGCATTAATACAGGGTAACTGCCCTTTGGAGCCTGAGAGTAAAGTTTTTGTGCACTTGGTTTGCTCGGTAGAGATTGAAATCCCACCCATAAACAACAGTGGGCTAATAATCCACTAAAGAAAAGAGGTGGAGGAGCATAAGCAGATATATACAAGTCCCTCAAATTCTTATTTCAATAGCAGCAACAGCCTGGTTGATGGCTATAAAGGATAAAGATGATAAGTGCCAGCACAGGCTGTCATTAAGAGAATGCATTTATTTTCAAGTGAATAGATAGGGAATGCAAGAATGGGGTATAAAGCCATTTAGTTCTAGGGCATGAAAGCTAAAGCTTCATGATAGCGGTCTTGTTAACGCAAGGGCAGTAAGAATTGTAGCTGAGGAGGCCACAGCATAATTGAGGTTGTTGAGGTTTTACCGTCTTGCTATCTAGATCTGCACACAGTAGTGTCAGGTGGCACAGTGGCAAAATATCCTGTGCCCATCTGATCCTGCTGGTATTACAGATTGCACCTGTACTAGCAGCACAGGAACTGTTTCCTTCTGGAGTTGTGTATCCAAAATGTCCTGGGGTTAATGTTTAACCTGATTGCAAAGTCTGATTTGTGACTAATTTCTGAAGGGACAGAAATGTGCTCCTGTATGTCTAAGATAATGTCCTTCATTAAAGAAAGTTTCTGTAGGGTTTGGGGTTGGATTCCTTTGTTGGTCTTTTCCTGCTGGTACATTATGTGGTCTGAATTTCCACACTGTGTTGCCCTGTTGGCAGTACAGGGGTTTTCCGACGGCTGGTTTGTTACTCTTAAGCTGTTCGTAAGTTAGTGGGGGGTTTATTAAGATGCAAGACTTCACTCAGGTTTCCAGTTCCTGACTATAAAGGCCATGGACTGGAGACCATCCTTGTGATAACATCCCAATTGTAGAGTCTGTGGCCTGTTTAGAGGAGCAAAATAAAATAGCAAACCAATATCCTAATATTGGAGAACTGTAAATGAGAATGACTACTACACAATTTCATGGATCAGTGCCATAAGCTGCTAGGCTAGTTCAAGATCCCCCACCTTCTGTATGTAACTGTTATTGTGGTTTAACCCCAGCCAGCAACTAACCGCCACGCAGCTGCTCGCTCACTTCCCCCGCCAACAAGTGGGATGGGGGAGAGAATTGGAAGGAAAAAAGTAAAACTTGTGGGTTGAGATAAAGACAGTTTGATAGGACGGAAATGAAGAAAATAATAATAATAATAATAATAATAAAATGACAATAATAATAATAAAAAAAGGATTGGAATATACAAAAAAAGTGATGCACAGTGTAATTGCTCACCACTTGCTGACCGATGCCCACTTAGTTCCTGAGCAGCAATCTGCCCCCCCAGCCAACTCTCCCGAGTTTATATACTAGACATGACATCACATGGTATGGAATACCCCTTTGGCCAGTTTGGGTCGCTGCCCTGGCTGTGTCCCCTCCCAACTTCTTGTGCCCCTCCAGCCTTCTTGCTGGCTGGGCATGAGAAGCTGAAAAATCCTTGACTTAGTCTAAATGCTACTTAGCAACAACTTAAAAGATCAGTGTGTTATCAACATTCTTCTCCTACTAAATCAAAAATATAGCACTACACCAGCTCCTAGAAAGAAAATTAACCCTATCTCAGCTGAAACCAGGACAATTGTTTAAGTAAGCAGGGAAAATAATTCTCCCCTTTTTTGTGGTGGCTCTGTGGCATTAAGAAGCTGAACTGAAATCCAGATGCATTGTGGAAGCAAGATTGGAAGGCATCTGTCTGGCAGGGGAGACCTAGCCAACATGGAATTTCTAAAAGAAAATCCTTTACCAGTCTATGGGGGTGGAAGAAAAAGAGGAAGAGAGAAAGAGGAAAAAACAGGTTTCACAAAAATAACACATCCCACTTCTTTAAATCTCTTACAGTTTCTTTCCCATTCATTATGATCCCATTGCTCCGGATTTTGCCAAACAAGAAACAAAAGGAACTGAATGCGTTTTTTATCCAAACCATAAAAAATGCAATTGTCTTGAGACAACAGCAAGATGCAGCTGAGGTAAGGATATTTCTGTGATAAATATATGGATAAGCAAATGTTTTGAGGAAAAACTGGAAGTGGCATAAGCCTCAGTTGAAAAAGCAAACTCAGTCTGTTTGAACATTCAAAGCAATTTAGTGAAGATTTTATTCATTTTTAGCTTTATGTACCACCAGCCAGGCTTGGTGTTGGTGCAGAATTGTTAACACATTACAAGAAAGATTGCTTTTCTTAGTATTTCTGTTCAAAGAAGGATGCAGAAAATGTTACATCTGGGATGACTTTTTAACCCAGTTTCTAGACCTGGAAGGAAGGGTTCCTAACGTAGAATTTTTTCTCATCTTAAAGTCAGGTGTTCTGTCTATGTTACCTTTCCTTAATGACCAGAGAAAAGGGAGCCCCCACTGAGTGTTTCAACCCCATCATTACCTAGGAGCTGAGGCAGGTTTTATATAGTCCTGTGACAGTTCCTACTGCTTTTGAAAATGGAAAGAACCTGAATGTCCGCTTAAGAGCAGACACTTGATATTGAGATGGCTAAAGAGAAAGGTAGTAAATTCTACCTGAAGTATACAAACTAATGGGTATGCATTATTAGCAATTCATTTGTTACCTGTGTATTTCTCTTTTGTCTGGACATAAGGCAGTTCTGTGGTTTTTTTGTTTTGTTTTAATCACTGTTGTTTTATGAAGTATCTGAAGGCACATGCATTTTTATGGAAGTCTCTCTATTCTTGATATACAAAGCATGTGGAACATAGGCATGTGCTTCAGTTCTGTGATACAAAAGTTCTTCAGGTCTGCTGGTCCTTTTGGACAGACTGCAGACTGCACATGATATCCCTAAAAATAAGTTAACCATTTAATTATGGATGTGTAGTGAGAAACAAAGAATATCAATGAGAATTCCATTTTAAAGGTAACTGAGACAATTTTTGCATATCAATTGACATGAAACATGCTACAACATACACATTAAGAAGCTGTTAATATTGAAATAGAAGAGATGTTTCTTACCACTTTGAGATGACGAGCAATTCTGATGGGGTAACAGCACAGGTAAGAATGGATCCTCCCAACTTCTTCTTACAGCTTAGCCCCACACCTGTCACCTTTCAGGAAAAAGATGGATTTCAGTTTACCCTACATTACATCCAGGGCACATTTAAAAATAAAATTGATTTTCAAAGATATTGCTGCTCTTTGCTGTGTTGCATGTTCTGCTCTTTTTCTTTGACTTTTTCTGCAGTGAAGTCTCCCTTCTGTATTAGTTCTGCTTTATCTCCGCATGCTTTTGTCTTTCCTCCAGCCCACCTTTATGAGTCTTTGCCCTCACTAGCCCTTAGGTGTTATCTCCGTCTTTACATCCAAAAGATTGTAAGCACCGCTGACCGGCCACAAACAATTCATGATTCGTAAATATGGTTCCTGGCCCAGGCTAAGTGCTGGGATTTTTTAACAGGGATGGTATATCTAAACTGCTTGCAGACGCCTCATTTCTAGCGCGCATATCCCGTGTGAACTTTTAATGGCATACTGGTATGGCTGTATGTATGGAGAGTTTTGAATCAAAGATTTATGCTGAAGGGGTCTGCAAGAGAAGTCTATTCTGTGTATCAATTATAAAAGGGGCAATGAAACAATCTAATGTGGATTAAAAGTAGTTAATGTATTAAGCACTATCAATAAAATGCAATGTATTTTTGTGGCAGTAGCACTGAGGGCATTGATCATGGGCTAAATCCTTCACTAGACTAGAGATGGTCACTCCCTCAAACTGCAGACTAAAATAAAGGACAGCAGGTGGGTATGGTTAGGAGAAAACACAAAGAAAAGCAAGATTGTAGCAACAAGGGCAGGAGCCTGTTTGCAGGTTTCAGTGGTTGATGGAGCAGAGGTTTAAGGTTATATTGGAAGGGATGCTGGGAGGTGCTGTAAGAAATAACCCATGGCAGTAGCTTCCCAGTATCAGGGAAGTGTGGAGGAAAGTACAAGGTCCATGTTTGCCTTCACAGCGTATGCACAAGTCTATGACTGGCTGTTGTCCTGCCTGCTCCTGGACTTTTGCCTAGTGTGCAAATTGGCATATGGGAACTATTTCAAACGCTGAGATTTAGGCACTTAGGACCAGTTTTCTGAGAGTGCATTTGCAGTTCAGGATCATTAACGCGGCTTTCAAAAGCGACTGGAAAGTTTGGAGCTTCCTTTTTTCCTTTTTCACTGCCTGTCTTGTTACGTGCTCTTAGGATCTTAACTATTTTAGGTTGGTGGCACATGAGTCTTGTTACAAGTATAGGCAACTTTATTAAGTTGCCAAGAACATAAAAATGGTATGTGAAACAGATCAAAATGCAGCTGTGTCCAATTTAATGCAGAAATGTAATCTGTGGAGATTAGGTGTCCCAGATAGCCCTGCATTTGAAGGAGAATTATGTCTTGTGTCCTAGGTCTTGAATGATGAAATGTACCCACTGAAGTCAGTCAGAGTTTTGGCACTGAATTTTATTGAGGCCAGGGTATAACCGGTAGCTACTGGTTCTTTGTGCTGCTAATAATGGGAGCTGTAAGCAATGTCTTACAGTCTCCCTTTGCTGATTTAGGCCAATGGGTATTCCTTAGGTTGCCACATTCCTAGATGTTACATTACGTGCATCTTTTACTCCTCGTTGATTTTATCACCATTAAAAATTCTTTTGGGTTCCTTTCTTTGGGGGGCAAAATAAAAAAAGGAAGAAAAAAAAAAAGCCTTTGGAACAAACTGTAAAACGATAAAAGCTCCACGAAAGTGATTCAGCTGAAGCTTGTCTTCCTCTAATCTGCAGCTAATGTGAACAATGGATAAAGAAAGGCCAAAAAACAATGTGACAAGCAAAGTCAGCCTGTTATCATCCCTATTCTATCAGTAAATGAAACAATGCTTCTGAATGCCTAACGATAATCCCATGGGCAGATAGTAATTTTACAGCCAGGTTTAGATCTAATAACATGCTTGCAGCTTATATGAGATCTGTGATGTCACTTTCTCTCATCCCATCAGTTAGTGCTGCAGATGTCATTTTAATTATATATTATCTTTCTGTGGTCAGTCAAATAATTTCAGTCCTGGATATTCCACTCATTTGGCTTATATACAAAAACATTTAGTGGTCGTACTTTAGAAATTTTAATATATTACATTTATTCGTGGATTCAAATTATTGTAAAATGCTTTTCCCGCTATTTACAGAAGAGCAAATTCACCCAGCTCAGAAGAAACAGCACAAATTTAATGCACCACTTAACACGTACTTTGAAGACTCCAGCAGGATTTAAGTGTTCAAATACCTTATCCTGATTATCTGCCCAGGTTTAAATTTTTCCCTGAGGCAAAATGTTTCCAGAAACAGGGCAGATAGACTGTTTGCTTACTTCAATAAATGATAATTTGATAGATTTTCATTTAATAATCTGATATGCAAACCATTATTCATGTAAGAGTTGTTTTTCTACCATGTTATAGCTCAGTTCTTAACCTACCAGTGTGTTTTAAATGATGATATCTAGATGAAGGAGTCTTTCATGGTGCTCAAAATTGAGACTCCTTTCTAAAACTGTGGGTTGAAATTAAACCCCCCCCAGCAGATGAAAGGCCAGAATTTCATTTGTAATCCATAGTAATAACAACAACTGGAATGTAACAATTTAAGAATATTGCAAAACATTATTTTTGGAAAATCACAACAGATCTGTGGGAAAATCCAGTTTCCAAAATACACACCCTTTAACAAGGAGAATTGGAGAGTTCATAGAGGCTCCAGCACATTCTTCTGGCAT
This sequence comes from Pandion haliaetus, assembly GCA_013401275.1. Lineage (NCBI taxonomy): Eukaryota > Metazoa > Chordata > Aves > Accipitriformes > Pandionidae > Pandion > Pandion haliaetus. The sequence goes on along the minus strand of VYZV01001890.1, from coordinate 92,024 downwards.
CTCCTCATTTTTCCAGTCACATTGTCTGCTGTGAATGCATAATTCAAGGTCACTGATCCATGCCAGGCAGGTAGTGACCTGATGATGATCAGCTGTTTCTTGGTGGTCTCAAGCCAATTTCAAATGAGAGGGTGACAAAGCACGGAGAAGCATCACCAGAACTGTATTCGCTGGCATCTCAGTTGGCAGTTTAGTCAGTCTGGCTGGAGACCTACGGACTACCTGAATGCTTTTGGTGTAAGTGCAGAACAGGCAGAAGGAACAACGGGAGAAGAGTGTGAAGGCTGTGCTGCTGTGAACCACATGGTGTAAAGCCACAAAGAAGCTGTACAGTGCTGTTGGTCCTGGTGATGATCTGGCCTTCCATGAATTGGTATGGCCCTGGGATGCTCTGTACTCTACTGTGCTAGGACTAGATCAAAAGAGGTTGTCCTCTGGTCAGCAATTGCCAGTGAACAATTGCAACCCCCTCCAATTTTCCTCACTTCCAATCCTCATTCCTGGCTAATCATTTCCCTGATACCAGGTAGGTACAGTCAGTGGCTCTTCTGCCCCCGAGCTGCCCATACGCCTGGGCAGGCACGAGTGATACCTGGTAAGTGTTGATGCTTTGGTTTTCCAGCATCTGCCATGGGAGCCTAAAAAGGTCAGGAAACTGAATTTTGAGGAAGTCTGAAATGAAGGTTTTTAAATGCTTGTAAAGAAGAGAGAACTGCCCTTGCACTGTGGACTAGCAATAGAAATGTGCTATAGGGAAGTGGTATCTTTTAATATCTTTCTGGGAAGTGATGGCCTGGTTACAACTTTAATCTCTGGAACACTGATTCCCAGGGAAAAATGTGCAATGAGCTCCCCTAAATGCTTTACCTAAGGGGAAAAGGGACGTGTGTGTGTGTGTACCTGCATTCTGGAGGATAAGGGACAATCTGAAAACCTAATTACTGTGGCACTCTGTTCTTTTCTCTTCCTTCCTCAGCAGTTCCCTGGAGTTTTTCCTTTTCATGAACTAATGAACTATTTTATTCAAGAGCTGCTTGAAATGAGTTGAGCAGAGGTAATCCTCCTGAAAAAGTCTGATCCTCTCCTTGTCAAGGGAAAACTATACAATTACGAAGAAAACTTAGTTAAAAATTTGCTAAATACTATGTACATTCCAGGAGCGATGTGTGTGTTTGAACTGTGGAAATGCAGTACAGATGTTAAAAAGTAAATATTTTTCTAAGGAAAAAGCAGATGGGAGGATTAGACACCTACTAATAGTGTGCAGTTTTCTTGTCTTTGTAGAAAACCAAGCAAAACTTGTTTATATTTGAAAGAAGGTAGTGTCCATTTAAGGATACACACTATATGGCTACATTAAATAATCCATTTATATTGATTAATAAAGTCAGTAAAACAAAAGGGTCAGTCTGATCCTTCTGTTTTCCTAAGTCTCTAGGAGGGATGCAGCAATTCTGTTCCACTGGGCTGTTCTCATGGTTTGATCATGTCATTATCCACTGCCTTTGTCAGGAGGAAAAGTGAAGTGGGCTTTCCAGAAAGGTGAATGTATGTCTTAAAGATTTAGAGGGAATTTGTGCTAAATATGGGGTTTGAACCCAAATCTCAAACCTGTATCTCTGCTGTTTTAAGCAGAACGGTATCATTCCTCTAGAATATGTTAAAAACCTTTTGAACATTACATCTGGTGTCTGTGCTTGGGCAGCATACGGTGATTGTAAGAGGAAAAAGAAGTGGCATTATGTTAAAAGGCATTTTAGTTATTTACCTTTTAAAAATCAAACCATTGCTGCTTGCTTTTAAAATTGTGTTCCTTCCTTCCCACGTTGGAATAAAAATTCTTTTTTTTTTAATTTTTATTTTCTTTTTTTATTTTTCTTAAAGATGTATAGCTTCCTTAGGATTTCTTAAGTAGGCATTTAAACATACCACGGCCTCAAAACCTTGAATGGAGATGAACCTGAAATCCCTATTACTTTTGGTCACCAGTTGAAATTTCTTCATCAGTCTGTTGTTATCTTTCCAATGATGAATTGCAGGCCTACGAAATGTGATCTTTTGGTTTCAGGCCTGGGCTGAAGTGTCTGGCTGAGGTGCTTTCATCATGAAATGCAGTTCTGCAGTCTCTCTGCTCAAAAGAGATCAAGGACCGAATAAGTAACAAGAGTGATGACTTCCTCACCTCCCTGAGGTGGGTTGATGGGGAAGCAGGAAGAGTTTTGCATTACTGCTGCATCTGTCCCAGTTCTGCAGCCCAGCTCACCTGTGAGCTCAGTGCTTTATGAGCACTGCAGTCACAAGAAAATAGCAAATGTCTGCTTGGTTACCTGCTGCCAGCAAGCACATACCAGGTCTGCTTGCTGTCGCTTACCCTTTGCTCTTATCACACCATTTCTACTGCCTCTTTGGTTATGGATCAGAGTACTTTATGGATCCTAGACAAGGAACAGGCAGATGGTATCGTGTATATATTATCTGCCCCACTCCAGCAAACCCTGCAGCAACCGTATCAGTATAATCTTGGCATCTGGGACTCTTTCTCCAATACTTCCATCTCTCCTCACTCCCTTTTAGACTTTTTCAGCCACTGCTGTGTATCTTCATTTCTTCTTCAGGGGGTGACAGGAGCGGTGTCCCTATCTCATATTTCACATGTCCCACCTCAGCTACAGTCTGGGTTCAAAGTGCCGTCATGCACACGAGCCATCTCGTTGACTTCTTGGAGCACCACTCACATACTTCAGTTTGCGAGAACATAGACTTGTACCAAAGGACAGGAATGAAATAAAAGCACCAGGGTGTTCGTACTGATTAGGTTGGTGAAATTTTTGTGTATCTGGAGTTGCCAAGAAGGATCTTGCAGACGCTATGAGGAAAATGTGGGTATCCATGCAGGAAAAGCTAACCTTACTTTCTAAGGGATGTGTGGTGGAGCTCCTTCAGAGGGCCTTCAAAAAAATGGTAACTTTGCTCCTTTCTGGGTGGAACAGGGAAGGTTCAGACGCTCCCTATAGCAGCATTAATCCACAGGAAGTCATTAGGCCAACAGGATCCCTTCAGAGTTACAGGGAGGAAGGACTTAAATGCTTCTGTCAATAAGGTTTGCATGCATTTTCCTCCTGTTTTCACCAGCCAGTGTGGGAAGTGAAGATGGATATTTGGCTTTGCTGAGCTACAGCATATAAGAAACATCTTTTAATTGAGAAGGGTGGGATTTTTAGTGTTGAAAAAAGGCTTTTTCATCCAGAGTAAAAATAAATAAACCCACGTGCTCAGTTGTTGGTAATGTCAAGGGTTGTAGTGACTTTTAAAAATTGTTTTTATATGGTAAAATCAGTCACTTAAAATACTGTTTATCAAAAATCCAGGCCAAAAGATAGCTTAAGGACTCTTTCAAATAATGTTTGCAATAAAATTTCTCTGAAAAACTGGAGGAAGAAAGAATTGAAAAGCAAACCTGTCTTTTTTGAAGAAACTGCCCCGTTGTTGAAGGGGAGATCAAAAGTCCTTTTTTTTTTTTCTTGGCCAGCCCTACTTACACCTCCTTTAGGTGCTTGTTGTTGAGGCTATACTGCATTTTTCCTGTTCTTGGTACTGAAATGGAGGGAGTGGTCACAGCTCTGTTTTATGTGTCCGCAAAAATAAGAAGAGCAAGAGCTCATTGTTCTTTGAAGGTGGGATCCAGCAAACACCGGTCTTGTGTCACTGAGCTTTCTGGTGGCTTGACCAGCACAGGCAAAAAATGGAGGATGAGGAAGCCAAATTAAAAAAAGATAGTTGTTCCTTATAAGGGCCTGGGTCTCTTTCTTCTCCTCTGCAGCCTAGAGCTGGCCTGCCCCATCATGATTTTTTTGCTTTACCCTCCCTTATGATGGCAAGGGGACCCTATGCTTGTTATCCGGAGAGAAGTTCAAATGTTGAAAATCCTGTTTACGCCTGTGGTAATTCCCTGTAGGCAATAACGTCAGTGCTGGCCACTTGTCCCAGTCTGATCCTGTGCTAGTAATGAGTATTCGCAGCATGCATTTCAATGTCTGATTAAATCTTTCTGAAAGGCCATCTGTTTGAGGAAGATGTGGCATAGACTTTAATACTTTTTATACCTAGTACTCAATACTGCTGTTTCATGACCTTAGACATAAAGTTTGTCCCCTGGTTAGTTAGCATCTCTCCTGATACTCTGATCAGAGCAAATAATTGGATCAAGGCTGTTGCAACCTGTTGGGTCACTGTGTGTCTTTGGGGAAATGTTCCTGGGTGTTGGATCACAGAAGTTACACGTACCCAATGAGACTTTTCTGTGTCCAGGGCTAAGAAGAAGGTATCTGTTTTCTGGGAAGGGAGTAAAGCATCTCCAGCTGCCTTTCTTTTATTGTACTTGGGGCAGAATCTGATGTAGTCATATATGTGTTGATACATGCCAAATCAGTAAGTAATCTGGCCTTTCTGCTGCATGTTCTCATCTGTGTGAAATATCCAGCTAAGCAGTGTTACATCTGTCTTTCAGGGTCATTTTCCTATAGGCTTGGAAGCACAGTTTCCCTTTGCGATTCCCTCAGCATAAAGTAAATCTTCTCCAACATGTCTTTTCCTACTTCCTCTCATTTGCTTTCCTTCATGATATGGTCTTGGTATTCATCCCTTTGGCTAAAAGGAAAAAATGTCACCCTGAAGTTGTGCACATTCCCTTTCTTTTGTAACTTCTCTCTCTTACAGTTCCTCATCTCTTCTGTATGTTATCCTTGTGGTCTGTCCCTCCCAAGTTTCTCAGAAGATCCTACTTTAGGTCACTGAAAGGCCTTCCTTTGTTCTGCTTAATCTGTGATCTGGTCTTCATCCACAGTGTGGAGTTTTCAAATCAGCAAATAAAGGGAATCTTCCCATAAAATGAAATCATCTGGAGATTAATTTTCTGCCTAACAGGGTGGTGGCCTTTAATGCCAAGGTGGGCTATAAGATCCAATCTTCGTTTACATAGCCTTTTTTTTTTTTTTCCTTTTACTTTTGATCTAAATCTGCAAGGATCTGTTGAATGGGACTGGAAATTTTATGTATTTGTTTTACCTTGCTGTTCAGGGAAATAGCATGTTTTGGTACTTTCCCTCTACAAACAGACTTTCTTCTGACATGTGTAACTAGAGCGTAGCATCTAAATTCTTAATTTAGAAAAAAATCACAGATTTACTGACCTAATTGCAATAACAGAACTTTCCCTTTCTCTGTCAGTTTTAACATTTTCAGTTTTGTCTTTCATATTTCATCCTTTTTTTTTTTTCTCTTTTATCTGTTACTGGTTCACCATCCTTCCTCCCTGAGTCGCTGCCAGAACTAGGAGGGGAGTTGCAGTACATGTGGTATTAGTTGGGTGATCTTTGAATTTGTCTCTGTTAGTCTCTCAGTGTCTCTATTTGCCTACAGTGACCTCTCTCAGACCCACATACTGCCTTCTTTCTGCAATACAGTATGACCTTTTCTGAAGCAGTTATGAAAAAGCCATTCCATGATATTTCATTCTGGTTCAACGGTCTTGTCCATCTGTCGGCATGTTTTGATCTCTGGAGGTTTTTCCCTTGATCTATCTCAACTGTTGATATCTACTTTGCACTCCTTTGGTATTTCTCCCTTTTCTCTTGTGTCTACTTGCCTTAGCAGATCCATACTCCTACTTATAAGAGACACCGACAACCCATCTTGCCAACAGGAGAACCACTTATATGGCCAGCATTTGGATGCCAAGTACGTGAAGTTGCTTTTCTTTTGAATCTGGTGGCAAGTCAATCTGACCGTCTCAATGCACAAAGGTGACCAACTTTGTTTGCTGGGGCAATTCTCTTCCTGCCACTGTGCCCAGGCTGCCCCAGGGGCTGCCTCTCCCCCCTCAGCCTGCTGGAGCCAGCAGAGCTGGAGGCCTTCGCTTGACCCCATCCGCTCATGACCGTATCTGGATTTTGAGGATAATTTAACGTTAGAGTTACTTATTATGGAAAATGACAGATTGTCTGTCACTGGAAACCTTTCTATAATGTGCCCTCAATATCAGCTGGCTGCGAGGCAGGAATCCCTGTGTGGCATTCCTCCGTCTGCCTTTTGCTAAAGAGTGGCCCGAACCTTTGCAGCGATTCCTCTCCCTTCTTCAAAATCCACCTAGGAAATCCTGCATCCACCTCAGTCAATGGCAGCCTTGCTCTGGCTTCATAGCCTGTTACTGCGCGCAGCTTTCTCCACTTTCTTTGCAGCGACTACCCTTCGTTTTTCCCTCCCGCTGGGATAAGCAAGCTATATCTGAGAGAGACACTGACTGGAGGGGAGCTGAGCACCTCCTTTCTGTCTTCAACAGAAACGTACACTTTTTGATAATGTAATCTCAATTAAAAACATACCAATTAAAATGGGCTTTTTAGTAGGTCTCTGAGGAGAGGGAGCCATAATTCACATTAAAATGTAAAGCTTCAGAAGCAGGGAGAGCTAGGTGCATTGCAAGTGCCCAAATATTCAGTGATTTTAATTACAATGGAAACTTGATAAATTGCTTTGTGCCACAATCCATTATTAACAGCTTAATGAATATCACTGCTGCCTGTTTTAAACTGCTCTGTGGTGAAAATTGTTGTCAGTATTTCAGTTGTGAACTCTGATTTTTAGCACATTTGTAACTTGGCCCCTTGAAAAGGGGAGGAGGGTGGAAGTCTGCAGGCTTGGCTTTGGGTCTGGGTAAGTTCTGCTGGCTGCAGGATCCTGAGAGAAGAGTCCTGAGAGGAGGAATGATGGAGCTTTTGCATTTCACCAGTATTGGGACTGGCCAGGAGTTAAATCTGCTCCTTGCGCTGTATCACAGCTGTTCTTCAGACATGCAAAGGGCCCTTATGCCAGTTGAGGGGTCACCAGAGCATGGAGCTACCTTTACATGTGCTGTTTCTCTGCACAGTACTCAGTAGGCCGGAGGACTCTTTGGGGTGTCTGCTCGGGAGTAAAGGGAAGCAATAGTGTAACAGCCCATGATCAAGCATGCTGATGAGCTTATTTTGGAGTGAGCAAAGTGCAATTTGGTTAAAATTTTCCAAGTTTTAGCTAGCAAAAAGCTGATTTGAGGTATGGAATTAGGCAAGTCCTTTTGGAGCACTGAAATGTAAACAGTGATTGTGCTCAGCTTTGAAAAGGGATGAAACATTTTCTTCTTGACAGTTATTATGGCTATAATTGTGCTAATGTTACAATGCTATATATTTATATGTATATTTACAGTAAACTGGTACCTTTCCCCCCCCTTTTCAAAGCAGCTTAATATTTCAAGGGTAAAGGCTATTATTAGTAATTTTATTATTTTAGATGCTAATAGCAGGTATAGTGGGCTTATAGTTGTGCCTCCTGGAAGTGTTAAGCCATAGGGATTTAAATAGCCATGGTGTGGCTTCTATGAGATTTATTATTTATTGTGGGTGTTCTGTTTTCACTTGATTGTGTGGTCTGACCAGAGGGTCACAATCCTCAAAGTGGGGTTACTGCCAGGTGTTTAACAAGATCTTGACAAGACCTAAGTGAGAGGCAAGGTAGATCTCAGGACAAAAATTATTGGAAACTGCTCTTCTGATTCAGAGAAGTCACAAGCGCCTACATGGGATAAACATGATTTGTCTGAATGTAATTAATGTCTTGGGTTTTGCTATTATTATTCTGATTATGTTTTTCTGGAAAACAACAAAAGCATACTCACTTTCCCCATCTCAGAAATGGCAGCATTACTCATAATAATGTTAACTTGCACCCTGCCAATTACACAGTGCTCTCCTGGTTCATTATATCAATAATTGCACATAGGATTTTTTTTTTCTTGTGAAAAATCTTTCAATGACAGAGGAGTAATGATGCCTGTAAGTTGCTTAAGTATTGCTCAGTCAGGGATATGTAAGATGTCCCCATATTTTGGGGGAGAAAGACAGCTGGTATTCTGGCATGCTGTTAATATTCATGTTTCTGAAGTTGTATTTTTTTTCAGTTTGACTTTAGGAAGCATTCCAGACCACAGGGCTGCCTGACTGTCATTTTTCATGCATCTCTGTACTGGCAGAGGACAAAGTGGCACGAAATATATAAAATGCCATCTAATTTTTCTTTTGTTCTTTAATTCACACACACATGCTTCTTCTGTGTGTTTATCAGTGTGCACAAAAAGCATATATTTGCAAGATAATAGCTGTGTAAATATTAGAAAGTCGTACTGAAGCTCTGTGAAGGAAAGGAGAGCAGGGGGAGAATCCTTCCTGCTACCAAGGAGCCATCTATTGGATAAAACCCATAACTGAACCGAGCATCCATGAAACTGCGGAGGATAACACAATTTGTTATTGGTCACCGGGTAGCTCAAAATAATCCTTTCCTTCCCAATGCTGCTTTCACCCACTGCACTAGAAACCTGTACCCCTTCATGCACACAACCGGAGAGTCAGGTGTAGAGGCACTTTATGTACTATAGGTAAAAGCCAGTTTAATATAGCTGAAGATCCAGGATAAATCCTAATGTAGGGTGCAGGTGTGATCATGAATGGATAAGCTAGCAGTAGGATCGCCTGCCAGTGTTGGAGAGCAGTTGCTCAGAGAAGTAATAGAAAAGACAAGTGTTTTTTCCATGTTGCTAATAAAGAACATAAATAACATGAACAGTGCTTTTTTGTAACAGTACATGTCATTTATATCAGTCTTACAGCCATAATTAGTTTAGTTTAAAGAGAAAAAAGGTATTTTTTTAGTAACCCAGAATTACTTAAGGCTATCGCAAAACCAAACAATGAGTTGTTCCTTCCCTCAAAACCTATGCAATCTATATATAACGTGATGCAGAAAGAGAACATCTTGAACAAACCCCGGGGAGACATGAGGGAGGACAGGACAGGATGTGAACAGCAAATTCCCAGGATGGCCCTGAAATGTCCTGATGGCTCTTCAAAGTGGGTGGTGGGGCTTTGCAAACATGTTAAAGAGAGCATATGGGGCAGGAAGAACAAAGGATAAAGAAGCAATAATGAGATTCCTGTGCATTTTCTTTAACGTCAGGCAACTGCTAAACCCAGAACTGATTATTAATCAGGAATTAAAGTTAAGCAAATACAATTATAATCTGTGGCAAATAGAAAAGGAACAGAGGGCTGCCTGCAACAGCAGCCTTTAGTCAGCAATTTGAGTCAGCAGAGGGTCAAGCTTCTGGGTGTCAGACACTTAGCCTAAAACACTCCCTTCCTGCATCCTCCCTTCCACCTGCAAATAGTGGAGGGGTGGAGTGATGGATGGTTTACTGGGAGGCCAGATAAGCTTTGGGAGAGGATGCACGCATACAGTGTGCAGGAGGGTGGTCAGCTCACTGCTGATTTGGGAGTGCGTGCTAGTTCCACACATTGGCGTGCGGCAGGAGGGTGGCCCAGGCTGTTCTTCCTCCCCAGCGCCCAGTTATTTCTTCTTTTACTGTACTTGCCCACTGTGTATTCTGAGAATCTCACTCCTCCACCTCCAAGCAGTGAAACGTGTGGGGCAGGAGAAGCTCAGCTACCACACATACAAATCCAATATTTATTGTTTTTACTCTGATAATGCCAGGAGTCATTATAGGAGTGTTATCCTAAATGTTTTGCAAATACAGAGTAAGGAAGTTGCAGCCCACTGTTAGTTGCTACCAGTGTCTCTTGCTCACCGTGATGCAGGGGTTAGGAAAGCTGGGTGAGACTCTCTAGCCATTGCATTTTGGGCTGTTTTCAGAGCCTTACCCATGTGTGTATGCAACAGAGGGAGCTGTGATGGTTATACTGTTGTGCTGTGCCCTGGGCCAAGGCTGTCAGCCCAATATGGCATAGATGCCAACCAACTGCCACAAAGTGCATGACACTTGTTTGCCATTAGACTGAATTTCATGGAGAAACTCAGTGCTTCTCTTAGACACCCAGCTCATTCTGCTCAGCCTGGTATTGGGGTGAAACTTCCCAGAGTCAGAGACAATGGTCTGTTCGTTAGGGGTGTAAGTGGACCAGGCTGCAGACAATCCCTTGGTTTTACATGGAAGAACTACTGGAAGGGTTTCCAGCTCTCTAGGCAAGCCATAGGTTTCTCTGTGGGCCCACACAATTAATTAAACAATCAAATAGGTGTGTGCCTTATTTTCTCTCTCCCATAATTGTAGTACTTCTTCATCCCAGATATCACTTCAGCCAAGTTAGACCTCCGGCTGGCATCTTTGCAGCTCACAGTCAAGAGGTCCACAGACTTAAGATTGAAAACAGCCTCCTTCTACAAGAGCTGTAAAGAGCGATGTTAAGCTTGTCTCAACTAGAAACGGTTCTTTGCTCTCTCTCCATTCACTAACAATTAGATCTGAAATTCAAATTTATTTCCATCCCTGGACTGTGTGGGAACATCTCGAGAAGCAGCCTGTTGTCTTTCAAGATGTGAGCCCTCTAGTGCCACTTGCAGCAGTTTAAGCTGAAGGGAGATGGGTCCCTAACAAAATCTTGATTTTAAGAATTCATCTCAGCTTTATTTTTCAGGTCGAGTTAGGCTTGCCCATGCCTCTGTGGATTACTAATGTTCTTACTTTAACTTTGCATTTTGAAGGTCAGAAAAGTGCAAAATTTTTGAGGAAAAAACCAGCAGTACATGAGCACTCTTCTCCCTCACTTCATGAATGGAGGCACTACCATGTGAAAATACTTTTGTATTTTTCAGCAGTATGATTTTTCTGTTATCAGCATGCTTTGTTAAAGACCTACTAAAGTAATGTATATATATAGAGAAAGACACATATACAGATAAATGTTGTGGAGCCTCAGACGTTACAGATGTAGCTGGGTGAAATCCGATGATTTGCAATATCTGCAGTGACTCACTGGAGGAGGTGAAACCTCTTCAGTGACGAAAATGGTTCAGTGCTGGGGTGGACTGACTGGGGAGGCTGTGGGAAGCTGGAGTTTGGCTAGGTTTTTAAGAACAGGTTAGACAAACAGCTGTCAGTGTTGGTTTGGCTGATGCTTCCTCGTGGCAAGGGGATGGAGTAGATAACTTGTCGAGTTCCTTCCAGGCCTCTTTACCCCATGTGATGGTGCTTTTGCCTTAAACTCTTTGAGTCTGTGAAAATCTGTTTTTATCCTAGGTCTTAAAGGGTTTTCTGAGATCATTATTAGCTTTTCCTCACAGGTTTTTTTAAGATTTGATGTGTGTTGTACCGATTTTACAGATGGACAAGCTGCACCAGTTCTAACTGTGTTTTAAAAACAAAAAAGGGAGTGAAGATTTAAGCATGCTAGCTTCTGTGGAGGTCAGTGCTTTAACCAATAATTCATATTGGCCACTCTGCAGATTTAGCGGTAAACTCAGCCAATAAAATCCATGTCATACTTGAATTTACACTTACTCTTGATTTTTTATATTTATTTTTTTTAAAAGAACATTGGTGGTATATAGAAGATATGTTTTGTAACCATGTTTAATACTTTCCATGCTCAGGTGCTTTCATCAATTTGCTGACGTACCTGCTCCTTTGGGGCTTGCTCAGCATTTCAGGTAGAGTTTTTGCAACATTATTGTAGGGATACTTCTTTTTTCTTTCAAGTAGAAAGCAAAGTCATTGCTGTGGTTTCTGACATCAAATGTGGTGTCATTGAATACTCACAGTGCTCCCTGATTGCTGTGAACTACTGCCAGAAACTTGCATGGGAGTTTAGTGATGATAATATATGAAAATATCAGAACAAGTCCGAAGTTATATAAAATCTTCTCAGTCTGGAGTTTCACTACAACTGTAAGATCAAGCCAGGCTGGCAAAAGGCTGCTCCACTTTCCAAGTGGGCACTCAGTGAATATTTTTTGTTTGCTTTAAATTTACTCAGGTTTTAATGCAAGTTATATTGCTTTGTGAGACGTGCCTGCCGTCAGACATTCAGCCCATTTACAATAAAAACATTACAGTGGTTTCACCAGCTGATGTTAACAAATGCAAGCAAAAGAGTGTTTTCTGCCAGACTGAAAGCCTCCCCGCCACTCTCAAATGATGGCTGTACCCTGCAGTTCAACAGACTCCAGGTCCTTCCAGAGCTGAGCATCACCTGTGAGAGCACCATGCCCCCAACCTTCAGATGCACAAATTTGAGGGCTGTCAGCTCTGGCCTCCCAGTTAATTCCAGCTTCTGGGTTCAAGCACAAGGCAAAAGGATGATATCTCTGAAATGTTTTGGGACTGGATGTGTTGGCAGTGAGACTGGGTTTTTTGTGATTTCACTCAGAAACCAAATGAAACCTGCAAGTGTTAGGGAGAGGTTGAATTTGATCCTTTCATAGTAGTTTGGCAAAATTATAGTTTTAGTGGGACTGCAGCTTGTGCTTCTTTTCCAAAAGGATCTAGGTAGCTACCATGGTGCTTTACTGGTAACTTCAGGGCGATGCAGGTTTGTCTCACCTAAAATGATGGTTGCTAAATCAAACTTACAAAAGTGACCTGGATGTAAACTAATATAGCAGTGTTTGTACAAGTTTGTAGGAAACTGAAATATTATGAGATGTGAACTTTCTACCTGTTAGATAAGGATTCTGAAGCTTAGCTTCTGCTTTTTTGAGCTGCCATTGGAGCAAGGAGGGTCTGCACAGTTTATTGTGAGTGGTATTATATTAGCAGCATCACATTTGTATGACTTCTGCACCACAGCAAGTGCTTTACAGAATGCCAGCCAATTATGTCATCTAGTTTCATTCCTTGATTCATCTTTCAGTTGCTTTTTGTAGCTCTCGGGTCTTTTGAACTCAAAATGGGGAGCTGAACTATCAGAGTGGTGCAAAATTTTAGTATAGTTTGCAGAAAACACAATTGAAATCACCACATTAAGAAAAATTCAAACTGATATACATTTGGTAGTTTTCCTTAAGTAATTTTTGACTTCACCTTGCAGAGAACTTGAATAGCTCAATCTCTCTACCAAAAGCATAACCCAAGGGTACCCTGGATTCCCAAAGCACTGGTGAATTTGCCAAAAGGTCAACTGGTCTGTCAGTCTTAGGTACGAAAACACAGTTCCCTGTTTACGATGGAAAGAGCTGGAGACATCCCCCGCCCCCCCAGGACCCTTGGCTCCTGTGAGAAAAAGTCACGATACATCACCCATGTGAGTGATATATCTCTCTTTTTCTGACAGTTGCAAAACCTAAAAGCAGTGATTTGAGGAGGGGTGATAGATACTGTTGGATTGGCCTTCCCCAGTATAGCACACATCTATTCTTCCAGTGTGTAGCACATAGCTTGTTACGGTTCTGTGCAGAATGATTTCTCTGCATGGCCAGGTGATGTTTAAGGAGACTAATGAGACAAATGATACGGCCCAGAACACTGGTGTCAGGAAATATATTGCAAGGTGTCTATCTTGGGGAAGCTGAAAGCGGGGCTTGTCTTATTATATATTTCAAAGGGGATGTCTGTGTCGCCACCAAGTTAGACATGCACCCTGTCCCATACTGCATTCAAATTAGATTTTTTCAAATAGTAGCTTTCCATTCAATTTTTATTGGTTTAATGATAGGCTCTGTGTTGTATGGGGGCAAAACAAGAGTCCGTTGCATTGGCACACTGTTCTTTTGAAGCAGGAACTTGTTTCTGAGGCCATTGTAATATAACTATGCAAGTGTCAGAGGACAGGATAAGAGGCTATTATAGGCTTCTGCTTTTTGTGAGGAAAAGAAAACAAATGTCCCCAATGGAAAAAGGAAGCCAGCAGCTGTATGTGATGACCAGTGAATGTTTTTGTGTAGTGACACTGTCAGTACCTGGTCTGTTGTCAAACTGAAAAAAATGCCTTTTTTTTTCTTTCCTGCTGTCAACTGAAGTGGAGAAAACTCCCGTGAATTTTCATGAGATACCTTTTCCTCATTTCCTGCACTTAACAATCCAATTATATTTGGTTTTATGCTAGTGTTTGTTTACCTCTATTGCCATGGTAAGGTTTTTGAATCAGAGTGATCTTTTCATCCTGATGGTGCGGAAGAAAAATATGTTTCATTATGACTGTTATAACCCTGGAAATCTTTTCTCTCACTTGGGTCGATGACGATTTTTTATGTTGCATTCCATACTCATGCCTAAAGTGAAGTAGAATGAACCATAAGGAAGAGAAGCTTTGCTAAAATATAGCTCCTTCCACTGTGTAGAATTATCTGGAAAAAAGCGTGCATCTTTCTAATTTTATGATTTTTTTCCCCCCACTATTATTCAAGTAGTTTTTACAAATGAATGGTGTTTTTGTAAGGATTATTTATGAAGCCATTGCTCTTAGCAACCCCTGCTCACCTGTAAACAACTTACATGGCACAAATAAGGCATCTAGTTGTTTCTCAATAGGGTGACCTTATAAACAGATTCTGCAACAAGACAAGCTTTTAAATTCCTAACCAAATATATTATGTGAGTAATAAAAAGAGCTCCTCAAAATGGCCACAGAGGCATTTCAGAGCACATTCTTGGGAATAGTCACTTGTGCTAGCATTCATTAAGTTTGCTTTCAGCAAAAATTCTCATGAATGAAATTTTATTCACTAGTCATTATGATTATTACTTTACTATCATAGCAACAACCAGATGCTTTTTATAAGGCTGGGACCTTATTTTGTCTAAGGCTGGAGAAACATCTTACAGGTCTCCAGAGAGTGTATTGTCTAAACGTAAGACCAGACTAAGCTAACAGCTAGTGACTGGGAACTGCAAACTCTCAGAGAGCAATGGCTTTGTTTACAAGAAAATTCACAGCTAGAGAAGGATGAATGCAGAACCATACCAAATGTTACACTATTTGAACTATAGTATGTTACAGTGTTACAATTCCACTGAATATGAATGTAATTATATATTTTTATGTTATGAAGGTAGTTTAGGTGATGATGACTGGTCTTAACAGATAAAAGGGAGTATCTCTGTGGATGCAGTTCATTACTATACTGGACTAGTTTATCCACACAGCAATGAGTGCACTGGAACTGGATGGTTTGGGGTTTTTTTTTATTTAAAGAATGGCCTAACCCAAATATATGTACCATAGCACAGGCTATGCCAAAGAGTTGGACTCCGAGTTGTGCAATACATGGACTCCCACAATGTGAATAAAGCCCTTCCTGGAAAAGTTAAATAAGGTTTTTAGCTATGCACAGCTGAAGTATGCGTGACGTCTTGTTTCCTCCAGTCTAGAGGAACATAAAAGAGCAGAGGTATCCTATCATGCTGGAGGAGGATGACTGTAGCAGGGCAGTTGCAACTTTTGGCTTGCTGTGTTAGAAATGAGAGACCAAGGAGGCATGGCCAATTTGAATATGGAAGTTGTGCCTAAGTCTAAGCACTAGGAAGTATTTTCAGAGCTGGATCTGATCTGCTGAGCACAATGTGTATAATGTTGCTTTGTATGCCTTCACTTACTGCGGGAAAAGCTTGTGCCTTAAAGGCGACGCAGTCTGACTGGCCAATTTGTATATTCCTTCAGCATGCAGTGACTGGCATGGGCTACTATCTGGAGCACTGATTCTTCTGTGTACCAGGGTGCAAGATGCACTACGGTCATGGGTACAAGGTGCATAATGTACACGTGCAAAATGAAAAGGTTCTGTGGGGTGGAGGGAAGGAGCTGTTAAAGAGGCAGTGTGCCAATCCCTTGTATTACTCAAACCTCAAAATAACCATTGCTCTCTGCCTGTGGATCAGTCAGAACAGTTTGTTGACAGCAGAGCTAAGCACAGGACACTTAAGTATTTCTCCTCTCTTGTTGTCTCACTGCTCTCTTCTCCCATGTCATGTGAAGAAAAAAGAATCTGATTAAGTCCTTTGACATTTATAATTAATTAGTCCTTCCTTACTTTATCTTGTTTGCCTGTCCTTTTCTCTGGCTTTTCCTTTTTCTGCTTTATCTCTCAGTCATCAGATCCAAGAAATCATTCAAATGATTTCTTTTTAACAGATAAATGCAGCTTTACAGCATTTTTTTCTTTTGAAGAAAGACTTGATCCCCTCTTTTGTCCATCCCACTGCACAAATTTTCATGTTCTGGCACTGCAGTCACTTCTAAGTCCTTGAGCTATCATGTATTCTGTTGGTATTTGAGGAATTGAAAATCAATCACATAGCCTTACGGCTTAGGTTCAGCACAATTCTATTATGCCCACTCCCAAAAGTCAATTCAAACCTTTTGGGTTATATTTCAAAGCCTAATCAAGCTTGCTGTCCAGAGCGGTTTGGAGTCAACTCACTCTTGTCCCTACGTCTGTTTATTAGAGTTTTTCTGTCAGAAACTAGTGTGAAAGAAGGCAGTTTTCATAACAGTAGAATCATTCAGCGGGCATTTTGCAAAGACAAGCCACCCAAACAGGATTTATGGTAGAGGAATGCTTACTGTTGTAATGCATTTCTGCAAATATGTTTAAAAAAATAAAAAAAAAATTGCTATGTTGGTACAAGTGTTCATAACTGTACTTTCTCTTCAAAAAGATGCAACGATTTACTGAGATCAGTTTCTAGTCCTGTCTTGTTAAGCTGGTACAGAAATTATTGTAGATGCAACCCTAAACTGAGATGGTGACTTTCATGCTTTGGACCGTGTGAACAAATGAGGATGGTGCCTCTGAGCAGATGGGCCAACTCCGCCAAGCATGAGTTGTGCCACCTCCACTTGGCAGGTGCACGGGGGACTGCCACATTGACTATGTCAATCCCCTTATTTCCAGCAAGTGCTAGGCACTCACCCTGAGAATGAAAGCAGCTCTGTATGGAGCTGGCCATTAGCCAGCTGTGAAAATATGTACCTGTTATGTATTAGGGGCAGATCAGTCTCATCCCACTGGGAAGAAAGCAGTGTCACGCTCTTAGTGATGGCATTTCCAGCTGATTTATAGAAGTCTCCTCATTCTCTGAAAGGCTGGTGGCCATTCTGTGGGAGCCAAGTGGGCAGTATAAATAGGAAACAGCTCTCTCCTTCCATCCCCCATGGGTAAAGGCATTGCTCTGTGACTCATTCTTCATGCTTCTTCTCATCCTGTATTCTGCAGAGGCGCAGAGATTTTCTCCAGTGGATGCTCGACTCCCGCAACTCAGCTGACTCCCTGGCAGCCGGTTGTTTTGATGTGATGAGTCCATCTGCTGCTTCCAGACAGAACGAGGTGCCTCTTGCTGGCAGGGCCCCATCTGAAAAGGTTCAGAAGACGTTAACGGAGGATGAGATAGCAGGCCAAGCCTTCCTGTTCCTGATTGCTGGGTATGAGACCACCACTAGTACACTGTCCTTTGCCACGTACTTGCTAGCCACCAACCCAGAGTGCCAGGAGAAGGTGCTTCAGGAGGTTGATGAGTTCTCAGCAAAACACGTGAGTACGATGTGCTGGTGTGGAGCTTCATGCAGGGAGCAAGGCAATGTGAATGTCGTCATGCCACTGCGGCACCTGCATGAACCCTATTTTTCTCAGTTATGTATGCATATATTAACATTTTATTAATATTTTCAGCCCAAAATTCAAAATTAATCTGTATTGTTTAGGGTTTTTTGGAAACTGTTAAATAATGTCACGTTACAGCAACTGAAGAGACAGCCCAGAAACTTTGTGTCATAGTGAAAGCTCAACCTTTACAAAATATTTTACATTATTGAAATAAACCACCTCTCGCCAGACTCTAAAACTACACATTCTATTTTTTTCCTCTCATCCAGATACTTTTATTGTTTTTGTGATCAATTTTATTTACTGATCTTTGTAAGGACATGAATAGCGTTCTTACAAACCATAAACTGCAAAGTTTTGCTTTAAATGTCCATACTTTGTTTATTTTCTTCAGCAGCAGAATATATATGTATGGTTCAAAAAAAATCACAATATCTAATTCTCTTACACTTTGCTCAAATTACTTCTCCTTCACTATCTGTATTTACCAAGGGCATTTATGTTTCCTGGATAACCATTGAAATTATTTTGTGTATCTAGCAGACCATGCAGCAGCCATTCTTCCACCCTACACTCTCTGCATGAGTTGTTAGTTATGAGAATTCAGATTGAGGATCTTTTTCTTTCCATGAATGCTTTTATAATAGATCACGAGGCTAACAGGAATAAAATGACACCAGGCATTGCAGGATTTTAGCTGCTGGACTTGCATGCTGAAATCCTTAACTATACGGTTTTGGGAGTTTCATACTTTTTATGCATTCCATGCTCTGTGTTGTACTTACAGAACAAGAAGAGAGTTGTATAATTTTCTGCTTTGCTGGTAATAGAAAATTCTCGACTATGCAGAAGTATGCCCATTCAAAAGCTACCATTTCCCTCCTTTTGGTCGTGCCAGGATTTGTGTACAAAGAAAATGTCGTCTTTTGTCTTGCATAACAAGGTTCTGAGCATGGTAGTTCTCTGTCTAAGATTGCTTTTGCTCTGAGGGTGCAGATGGATGACAGCAGTGGAGGGTTAGGACTGCGCAATCTGATCCACAGAGCTTTTTCTCCGTGCATGCTTCATACCTCTGGTGTGAGTTAACTCAATACAATGAAACCCTTGATGTGTTATGTTCTAACCTATAGGACTTGGGTTATATTCTTAGGTTATTAGCTCTGCAACACTCCAGCTGGAGCATATGTAATTGTTCCATTCAAATATGGCAGACCTAATTGTGCCCTCATGTCCAGTTAGTTCAACTGACTTCCTTAAGGCCTGCAAAGATGTGAAGGTGCAACTTCGCCTGGAGTATGTGCAGTTTACTGGTTAATACTGGTGGCAGAGTTGCACATAGAAACCCCTGTTATGCAGCCCCAAGGCAAATATGGTTCATCGCCTCACCAGTTCCTGAAAACTGACAGCCTAAGAAACCAAAGTGAAATTGCTGGGAGAGGTATCCAATATGATAGGTACACGATGTCATTCATATCTGTCTGTGGATGGGGATATGAATTAGTAAACTTTTCCATGTAAGTGCATAGAAAGCTGATGGCAAGCAGTCATTAACCGTCCGATTGCTTACAGACATTCGCATAGGGAGACCATGTATATGGCTATGTCTGTGTTAACAAGTAGTATGCTCCTGTAGACACACATTCGTCATCTAGCACAGTTGGTAGTGAGGACTGTTGGGTGCACACTCAGGAGTTTATTTTGGGTTAGTTCCAGTCTGGCCCTGTGTACCAAATTCCCCTTAGCAGTTGGACCGATCATCTGGTTTAGTTCCAGTTAAAGGAGCCCTTGCTGTGCACTTGGACGCTGCAGTGTGAACCAGTGCAACAGACTTGCATGTGAGTGTGCTCCTGACCCAGGCTAGAGGCCTAAATGGACCCTATGGTTGTATATGGTCTGCCTGAGCTGTCACTCAC
The DNA here is from genome assembly GCA_013401275.1 of Pandion haliaetus. Classification (NCBI taxonomy): domain Eukaryota; kingdom Metazoa; phylum Chordata; class Aves; order Accipitriformes; family Pandionidae; genus Pandion; species Pandion haliaetus. The sequence continues at coordinate 72,684 of VYZV01001890.1, read as the reverse complement.
TATTAGTAGTGTTTCAATAATAATCCAATTCAAACACGTAATGCTTGACTCTTGGTTCTCTAACAGGAAGATTTTGCTAATAATTTCAGCTTTTGCAGTATCTAGGAGAGATTGTGGAGCTAGGGACACTCGTGGCAGAGAAGTTAAAACTTGGTGTAGAAATGGCACTCAGATTAAATGAATGGTTTTTGCAGGTCAGCGCTGTACACAGTCTTGTGTGGTGCCTCAACCCAAACTGGTGGCCTCACCCTAAACCATGCTGTCCCATATCATATATTGATTAGAAGTACCTTTCAAATCACTTCCCTGTAATTTACTAGTTTTCAGGTTTAGCTTTAGATGATGCATATACGGCTGTATGGCCAAGGAGGAGAAGGAGAGAAGAATAACAATTCATCTGCTGTTCTTGATACCAGGAAATTCATAGATCTAATCTGTGCAGCCCCATCCTTCAAAATATTTCCTATTACAAACAGTTCATGGTTTGAGGGGGGTAATGCACTGCCCAAGGAGCCCATCCCAGAATAAAGAAAAGGGTGCAGCAGTTCAGTCCCCTTGGTGACTGTAATTAACTACTTTTAGCCTAGAAAATAAGATCTATGTGAATGGTTTGCAAATTACAGGAGCAGAAGCTATTTTAAAACTGGGAATATATAGACACTATGTCCAGTTGTCACACAAGGGAGAGGAAGGGAGGGGGCATAGCAACTACAGGATCAGAGTATCAAGTCAGGTGCTAAGAAACTTGATTAGGTTATTGCTTGTGCTCAGCACATCAGCTTTGCTCTTATCAAGGTGCTTTGCAATTTTCAGAAAGGAAGGGCCAAAACATGGAGAATCGTACAGTCAGGTTGTTTTGACAGGTGGTGCAAGACTGCTTTGATTTGCAGATATGCAAGTGTTAAACACAGTACCCTCTTCAGCCAAGTTTATATTCAGGTAATTATAACTGCAAAATGCTCTCCACCATATCCCCCTTCCTTCCTCCAACCATTTCAGTTGCCTCATGCAGCATGTTTTATTGCCCTAATCTGTGGTGTAGAACTGCAGTCTGATTTTACAGCAGCTGCTGCGTATCGCCCCAGAGGTGGCTGTACTTGGTGGTGGACAGAGTGATTTATACACTCATTTACTAAAGTTTATAAAGACATGTCAGAGACATCTGAGAAAAGGTGCTATAAATGACAGGCGCGGTTCCAGTTTTTTTGGCACACCAGTTAGAAACTCAAAGCACAGTGACCTTGTGATAACCAGTAAGGAGAGCTAGGTTGGTCCATCTGGGTGTACAGCAGTATTTTGGTGGCTCTGAGTGTTGTACTTGAGGATACTCCAGATTTGCTCTGATCTTCATCTGTCTTGCTTGCACAGTGGGTACCTTAGCAGAATGGGACAGCATGAAGGGGAAGGTGAAAGCCAAGGCACTGCTGTGTTAGAGAGCCCTGTGCTAGTTTGGTGCAGGCTGTGGCGTGGCAGAGAAATACGAGATTAGGTGCTGGAAGTGGTCTAGCCCCAGTGCTGTGCTGGGGAGCCAAGAGGAGAGGCAGGTCTAACTGACCGCGTTGGACTGCTGTGTTGTGTCTGGCCAAGTTTGTTTCAGAGCTGTCTTGGGAGACCTCTCTGCCTTTCTTCACCACACTGCCTGAATACACTGTAGAGATGGCACTTCAAGGCAAGTGTCTTCAGAAAACAATGCCTGGAGCAAGTTATGGTTTGTCACCTCTTTTTTCACCTGCAGGACCTTCCTCATCTGTTTGCTAAAGGACTTTTTAGGTCTTGGCTGATAGCTCAGTGTGGAGGCTTGACGATGTCTCTTTCCCTGAAAATGGAAAGAGGGACCTGGACCTTTTCAGAGTTTGGCAAGCAGGAGAAACCTCTATCCTCTGTTATTGTAGAGGGCAGGACACACAGGTTATTGCCCTCCTCACTTGTCTGGATCTTTGGGGTGTAGGGAAAGGGAGTGCACAGCTTTTCATCGACTCTGGGGAAGCAGAGAGACAGGGTACTGAGTGGTGACTACTGTGACCACACACTGCATCTTCTCATTCTACCTGTGAATCCCTGTGTCTGCTCCAACTACACTGGGAAAGACAAGTTTGAGCATAATTCCTCTAACAGAGGAACCAAAATTAAAATTATAGAGACTGACCTGGCTCTCTTCATGAATCCCTTGGGGGTGTAGTATGTGCCCTGTGAAGGGCCATCCTTTGAAAATAAGATGCACCTATTTGCTGCAAGCTTGTTGCTTGGTGTGCAGCTTGCTTTGATACCATAAAGACAAAATAAACAAGATGAAAAGAGAGTTAAATATGAGCTAGTGGGGGCAGGACACCTACAGCTGTGTATGTATAAAAGACTATTACTTTCTGCAGAGACCACAGATCTGTTTCCAGGACAGCAGAGAGGGGTCAGATCTTCAGAAGGTTGTAAACTGGGACAGCATGTTTGGTATTAGTACATGTATGATGATATGCATCAGTCGAGAAGCTAGCCTGGTATATGCCAGTAAAAGAGGACGGGGCGGGGGGGGGAAGGTTGCTATTTCAAGACCAGGTTATTTTTATAGGGTTTGTGGCTAACCATCCCTAAACTATTAGAGGCTATACAGTTGTGAAAGAGATGTTTTTATCCACATTAACCAGGTGAGAAGGAATACACCCATGGTCTTCACCCTCTCCATTTCAAGCAAAAATGATCCTTGTGTGGAGTTGTCAAAGAGCCCTTCAGAAGACATGTGTTTATGAACAGGTTTTGCACTTGTGACTGATTATTTTGTTGTAAAAGCAAGTTGATTTTTGTTTATTTTTGTGGGTGGGTGCTTAGAAAAAGCATAGCAAGCCTGCAGCATGCATTCATTCTGAGCAGATGGACGCTTGCTTCTGAGACCCACTGCATTCTGAGCTGCTCTGTGTGTTTTGTCCTTAGCCACAGTGCTTAGGGCATGAAAAATTGCTGCATCTTCCACGCTGGGGATTCCCTTAATATGAGGTCTCTCTTTCTTACCTCTTTTCCCATTTTAGCTTTTAAATATCTCTCTCCCTCCCTTCTCTCTCCTCTCAAGCCTGAGTCATTCACAACTCTATATTTTTCTTGTTGTTTTACTGGACTGCACAATTTTAGACAAGAAGAGTAGTGGCACAAAATAGATTGCAAAAACATAGGTGATCAAGTTAACTTCTCATAAGAAGATATTTGTTGCCCTTAGGTGAAATGTGGTAAGTGGCTATGTAGGTTCTCCTGATCTGTTGCAAAGTAAACAGATCAGGTTAAACCACTGAAATGAGGTCATTTTCTGGAGGGAGGGAAAGCAAGTAGGTAGCTTTGGGGTAGCTAAGGAGGGCAAAAGAGCGTGTAAGAATGAACTGCTTTGTCTCCATGTAATAAAGAAATGCATACCTGAAGGTGCCCAACATAGAGAAATCTGGAGCAAGGAGCACCCAAATTCTAATCTCAGCTTCAGGAATAATTTATTGTACGTTCTCAGTAAAAGACAACTGTGTCTTGCATTAACAAATTGGAGGACTTGGTACTTACAAGTTTTGGTTTTTAGCTTGTATCTACATAAACCACTCATTACTTAAAGCACCACAAGAAAAAGTTGCATTAAAGGCCTGGTGCTAGTTACAGAACCTGAAACTTGTTGGTGCAGATACACAAAGCTGCAGGGGCTCTGTGCTAGCCAGAAGAGGTCCGGTGAAGGACAGAATAGCAGCTCGCCCCTCCTTGCTGCTAATGCCTAGGAATACTTTCAGGACCCCTGACAAAAGTGAAGGAGAGCACAGGAGTCAGGAGTAGTAAATAAAAGTAAACAGATGAAAGGGTAGCTATTACTGTAAAACAGTAAAACATTCACTGGAGACTGAAAGACCAACTGGGTTTTCCATTCTATTTTTAAAATGCCATGTACAGATCTTATTTATCACTGTTTGATATGATTCTTAGAAACATCAGTGTGGAGAGGAATGAAGATTAGGATAAGCCCCAGCATGTCTCTACTCCATCCCACTTTGTATCCACACAAAGCACTAGCATAGCTATTCAGTGCTGGTGTGACTTACCAACATTTTCACCACTGGCTAGAGCCCATAAAGTTTAAAGAAATTTCAAAGTCCCGCCATACTCTCTCACTATTTAAATGGAGGTTTTTCTTTTATAGAAAGAAATCTTCCTGTTCCCATAAATATTTGCTTTCCTATTGCTCTAGGGCCCAGGAATATTTTTAATATGTCTAATTGAAAATGTTGACCAGACTATGTTTCGACTGTATTCCTTCGTGTCAATAATATTGAACGATGCCAGCCCAAAGTCATTACAATCCATAGTTTCATTTATGAAAAGGTACAGTTTAATTCCATTTAGCTGCTGTGTGTGGTCAGTTGTGAATGGGCTGGGTTGAACTGGACTGATACATAAGCTCCTCCTGTATGATTTATGACTTCAGTGCTGTAATCTGTCAAACATATGGGGTGTGGCAGTTGTTCATCTGGGGTAATTTGGCACGTCGTCATTGGCTTGAGTGGAGTCATACTGTTTTACACTGGCTTATGATTCTGTTCTTCGCAGTGAAGAGCTCCTTCGCTAGTATCTCTGCAGTCCAATGGAGATGTCCTCTTGTAAAGACGTTTTGCCATTTCAAAATTTTCCCTTCCCATAAAATTCCCAGAGAACTGTGGGAGATAGGACCATTTTTATGGTGTCTCTGTGTCTGATTGAGACCTTTAGATTTTTAAGCTGTTTATGCAGAGAATCTTCTTGGTAGCAGAGACTGCTTTCTCTGGGCATTAGTGAAAATGAGAGGTGAAAGTCAGAGAGATGGCACTGTCAAGGAATTACCACAACAATTTGCATGAGTTTGGTGCCTTTCATGCAGTATCTCAAGGCACTGAGCTTGCAACTACAGAAACTAAGCTTCACTAAGCAAATATTGCTGACGGTGGAGGCCTGCATTTATTAAGCTAGACTGAATTGTAAATAGTTTGCAGAAAAGAGTCCACAGAAGAGAGTCGCTGTTACACATCCATCCACGTACACTCACAAAACATACAAAACCAGTAAGCACAAGCAATATTGTATAGCGTTGCTGTTTATTCTGTTGAAGGAAATGACCCTCTTTGATGTCTTTATTAGTTTAAGAAGTTGCAGAGCCTCACAATGTTCATGAGTGTCAGCTGTCAGCAATCAGTTTTGTTGTTAACAAATAAAAAGATGCTTTTAAACACGTAGAGACTGAATACTGTTAGGTTATATTTCTGCAGTTCTTCATACAACTGCTCAGTGTCTGAAATCAGTTAATTATCTTTGTCTCATGGTGCTTCTGTACATACAGGTTGAAGATTGCTAAGTTAGGAGACAACAATAAGCCCTTCCCTGCATTTCCTGAAGAGATCCAAAGTCACTTTTCTTGGGCAGAGGTTATTTTGGTTCCTAACTCTTCCTAACTTTCAACCACTTAAGGACCTCTGAGACTCGGCTTTGGTCTCTTTACCGACTTCTGTCTCTGCTGTATGAGGAGAGGTAGCCTGAGAAAGCTCTTGAGCCCGAGCCTGCCTTGTGTTCACCCACTTTGTCACAAGCCTGTTCCTAGACTCAAACGCTCAGGGGAAGCACCTAGGGAGGAATGCCTAGCCTCAATTTTCTCACTGTGCAAGCCTTAGCAGGTATCTCTTTCCACAGGTTGCCTTCTGTCCCAGGTATCCTCACAGCACCAGCCAGAGAAGATAACCTGGAGGCCTTTCTGGAAGATCTGAGTTGCTTGTTACCGCTTTACAGAAGCTGTGGTTTATAGGCAGCCACAGTCATCCTTTGGCAGAAGCATGGGCAAGCAGGAAGAGTGTGACCAGCCAGGAGCCATGTGAAGGAAATTCTTTTTGCTTACCATGTATTTGTAGCTCTTACGCTGTTATCTACAGGTCTCTGCTCTCCACAGGTACCTCTTAAAAAAGATAAGCACTTACTGGAGAGTCAGGTTATTTATAATATGGAAAGAGTTGAGTTGATCAGCTGGTAACTCCAGGGTGTCTGTTAGGAATATTTTGGCTTTGCTTTTTTGAAAAGTCTACTGTTAGCTTATAGGAACAAAGTCAATGTTTTAAACCCCAGTGGTATCTTGGCATTGTCTCCCTTCCTTGACTTTTCAAAGAACCCTACCAAAAACACAACATGGGTATGAAAAAAACTTATTTCTTTCCTGGGAAAATCCTTTCAACAGCTGAGAATTGGCGATTCCATGTGGCCTGGAATGAAGTGTTGTTGAGATGATTAACGTGCCCCTATTTCAAGGAACTGTCTGTTGTTGTTGTTGACATTGCAGGGTTCATTTACCCCTCTTCACCAAAGCTGAAAAAAAAAAAAGGGGGGGGGGGGACTTTTATTTTTCCATTTGTCCAGTTCAAGCTTATCAGTCTCTTGCCCATAAAGACTAATTTATCTTTTGCTTGCAGTGTCACATGTCGCTCAGTGACTCTGCCTTATTGCTATTCTTGGGCAAAACTGAGTCTCAGGTAATGTATGCTACACAGATACTCATTTTCACCCCTGAATTTTCCTGGTATTTTGCCATCCTCATAATAATTGACCCACTATCACTGCTACAGGGTTCATGTTAAAGAATAAATTTTTCTAGCAACATGGAACATTTAATGGTGAAGATGTTAATAATATGATACTTCAAATGCAATTAGACAGATTTGTTTAAAGCAGAAGTAAAGGGAAGGATGCATCTTCCCCAGCTTTCTATTCCTTCTCCTCCCCTCCATCTGAGGCTTTTATGGAGGAAAGAGCATATTTGCTTCTAATCTAAGGAAAAATATCACTGCTGAGTAAGAAACTGGTTACAGTTTTCCTCAGGATTTGTATCGCAACTGCTCCTGTGTACTACTGTGGATGTTATATGGCAATCAACATGCTTTCCCCCAGGGACAGGGAAAACCAAATTCCTACCAATATCAATGTTTAATCAGTGCTAACTACGAGTATCAGTGTTAGCTTTTTAGCTACAGATAGGTAACATTATTTGCAGGGCAGAGCATAGTTCCAGGTAGAATTGGTACATCAAATTTTGCACTGGGCAGTTGAGCCTTGCAGAAGTGAGTAAGGAGGTAAGTTCAAAGCACAGTAAATAACACCACCCCCTTCCACGACTTTAAGAAGGACATGCTCACACCAGTCTTGTCTGAGGAGTTATGTATGGCAGGAAGAGAGGTGCACATGGCATGACTTCTCAGTAATGGGGATGCCCTTCATGGGTCTAAGTGCCTGACCTTTGGAAGGCAGTCTGTCTAGCACTCAGGAGTTTTTTTCTGTGTGAAGTAGGGGTCAAGTCCAGAAAGGTATTATACTAATATACATATTGGTTTTTTTCGTGGAAGTTAGTCACTAAAAGGTTTTCCGTAAGGTATGTGCTGCTAAATTGTAAATACCTAGCAATGAAAGGGAGGACAGCAAGACCTGGGCATAACCTCAGATGCAAGGAATCAGAGAAAACAAACCATCTGGCCCTGAAAGAACTTACAAATGCGAGAGGGTGGCCTTGGACATCTGTGTCAGGACCCCACACTATGTCTCAGTGTTAGCAGCTAGTCACATTCATCAGGTAGGAACTTGTCTCCTGGGGAATATGAAACACTAAACTAAACAAAGAAGCGTTTTCAAGCTCTATGTTAGTTAGCATGCATTTGGAATGAGATTCCTCCATGTCCCCATATTGAAAGGCAGATTCTTAGGGGACAAAGACGTTGGTCCAGCCCTGGCATCCTTGTCTGCTGCAGGGATCTCCACTGACCTGTCTACTTCTGAGATGCCTTCAAGATTCAGGGATAAAATCTTGCTTTAATAACACTTTTCCCTGGTCAGGACAATAGTGACTCTTGAGATTTGTGAAACCAAGTATCGCTTTCTTGGTAAGGACTTTTCATGGGCAGAGGAAGAGAAGAAGGAGAGGTATTGGGGAACAGCTTATAAAACAAAAACACCTAGCAGGTCATGTGTGTGCGCACATGCCTGTGTATGAGAAAGAGGAGGAGGGAGGGAATGAATCATGGCTGAAGAAAAGAAGGTCTTTCATCTGAAAGTTCAGTACAGATTCCTGAATTGTATGTACTATATGCATAAGGTGCGAAAGCTGAGCTGAGGAGAACACATGCCTAATTTGTTAAGAAACAGCAAATCCCCAGCAGCAACCAAGCAGAAATTAAACTTGTATTCAACATATTCATAGCTTAAAAATTATCTTGGCTTGTATGCATGTGAGGTCAAAATGGAATTTTTCCTCCAGGTATGTACATAAATTAGGTAGCATTATTAGGAAGTAACCAGTCCATTTATTTGTCAATAAGCATTCAAAGTGAAGGCTGAATGAGCCTGTGCCAGAAGGAATGGAAACTAGTTTGCATTTCATGATTATGTAAAGCAGTTCTTGGTAGAATGAACTTCTTGCGACCTCCCCCCCCGCCTTTTTTTTTTCCTTCTCTACCACCCTGGCAGCACATATGTATTTAAATAATTTCCATTTCTAACAATGTGTTTGTGTGTTACTTTTAATCAGCGTGAGATGGCTTTTGTATTGTTTGTCCTGCTTTGTCTTATGCTTCCCTTTTAATGTAGAAAGAAAGAAAAAGTGGTAATTCTGAGCATGCCCTTGCTCTAGAAATGTAGTGGTCTTCCAGTGATATGAGTGAACATTTGCTTACTTAACCAGATAGCAAGACTGGTGCAGAGGGAGAAGTCAGGAAAACACAAAGAAAAGTTGGAAACGCGTGCTATTTGAGGACTGTTCCATTTCACACCAGTTAATGTATTTTACTGTCTCAGAGAACTGGATTATACCAATTTTTCACCAGTATTGCCAACTAATTCGACGGTTGCGGGTCTTTTCCAAAATCAAATCCTTTAAAACAACCAAAAACCTTGTACTTCAGTGTGACCAGTCATGTTTTGAATATTTTGGTCAGTGCCCCAAAATCCTTTCTATGGAAGTGGGCTGCTCAGAAGCGGAATTTCACTACTGTAGCAGCTGCTGAGATAGGCATTTGGGGCCTCGATCAGGGGACACTGAGAACCTTTATACACTAGAAATGCCAATAGCTTGTATGGACTGGATTGTGGGTTTCTAGCCAACACTGAGTGGATAAATAAGTGCTTGAATGAAGACTCATTTAATAACGGGTACCAAATTCTGTGGTTTCCTTAGTCAGGTCTCAGATGTAGAGACTGAAAACTCAGTTACTTTCTCAGTCCTAGGAATTATCCTTTCTGGCTGCCACTGAGGCATAGCACATTAGGGCACGTTGTGCAAGCAGGATTCATTCTTTAGTATTGTTGACTCAGTACTTTCCACCTGTATGAAATCTGTGCTTTCAGAATTCAACAAAATATTCATATTATTTTATATGTAAAACATTTTTATTTTACATGCATCTTAAACAAAAATTGAATTTCAGAAAAGTTTCTGTTAATAAGTGGGAGAAAAATAAGACATAATGCTTTTTTTTTTTAATCCTTAACACACCCTCAGGTCCAAAGAAGCAACACGTTAAAATTATTTTGACCTTCTGGTGGAATAGAAGTTTTGAATAAATTTTAATATCTTTCTCAATACTAGTTACACTTCAAATTTAAAGGAGAAAATTGAGAAGAAGTAAAAAAGTTCTGAACATTGGGCAGTTATTCACAGCCCCTAGCTACAGTTGTTGATCTAAATGAAAGAACAAGGAAGTAACAAGGTGTCAGAAAGTCATATTGTGAGCTGGAACAAAACACTTTTAAGAGCTCTTGCTTTTTGGAATTTGTTTTGAAGATGCATCAAGTTCATATGTACTCAGGATATGATATGAAGAAGATTTTGTGCAGTCAGGAATGAAGATTTAATAGCCTGATAAGTAGAGAATCTTACAGATAATCTCAAGGTGTTAATCTAAGCTTGCTGTGCCTTCAATCTTTTGGCATTCTGGAGAATGTAAAAAGCAAAAGCTGACTGTTTTAATATCAGAGTAGTCATGGAGAAAAAAATCTCTTCCAGCAGAGCAGCTTTTAAATAAATTATTACTTTTTTTTTTTCTGTGATGGGGAAAAATACCTCTAAAGATGGATTTAAAGGGAAGTGAATTTACTAAATGTCCTGCATCTTTCTCTCTCGCTAATTAGTAACAGTCAAACGCTCTTGTTCTGCAGACAGTGACTACAAAGAAAAGGATAAAGAACTTGGGAAAGACTGTAGAGCCGAAATAATTAGGCAATTTATCATTTAGGGTAATTGGACTTGTGCAAAGCAGCATTATTTACCACAGGTTTCCATTTCTTCTAACCAAGTGTGAAAAATACGGCTACATTGATTGGGAAATGCTCTTAGTGCTTTTTCCAATATGCATTGTGCCAGGGACGTTCAGTTCAAAGTGTGGTGTTCCTCCCACTGATTTCTTTTCCCTCAGTGATCTTCAGAAGCAGCCTTCAGCTTCTAAAACCTCAAACCAAAATTAGATTAAAGTGCCCAATATGGGGTCAGAAATGGGAGGGAAAGAGAGAGGGGGTTCCACCGGGGAATTTTCGCTTAACAAATGAAAGCCTTTGCTTTGTTTCAAAGGAAAAATTGCCAAGTGGAGGCACATCTTAATCACATCGGTAGCCAGCTGAGATGTTTATGCTAATTTCCAAAGGTATGTAAGTATAGGAATCAGGGGGTCCAAAACTCCTGCCTCTGTGATGTGAAAAACACAAGCATTTAAGCACCACCGGCAGATAGCTCTGATGTTGTTTCAGTGTAAGGGGAGAGAGGGAGAGTAGTTGCAAGGGGTTTACTTGAATTTCACTTCATAATTTGCTGGCAGTATGAATACCCCTTCACCCAAAGGTGAGTTTTGCAGTTTGTCAAATTACAGCACTCTCCCAGCTTTGTGCTGTTGCCCTCCACCTTTGAAGATTACGTCTTCACAAGCAACTTTGCTTGTAACAGATGCTCCAGAAATGGTCAAACTCCCTGGATTTCACCACCAAAGTCTCTGGTTCGTGGTGAACCCACAGCTGACTTTCTGCCAGACCCTGAGGATGGCCTGGGGTGTCACATCCTGCTCCAGCGTATGCGGCTCTGCGCTGCGGGTACTTTGTGGTGCTGGCAGCCCAGTGCTCAGATATGTGTCCCTGAGCTTTGGAGAATGGAAATCAAGTAGTGGAAGAAATTGTTATTTAAAAGTGATCTCTCTCTACCTGTCTGGTAGAAACCATCCAGCAGAGACCCCCACTGGGAGGAGAAGTTGGGGGAAGGTGGTGATATTTAAAAGCATTTTACTCCCTGCTTGTGAGAAATTCACAAATATGCACTGCCGGGCTGTCATATGTGGGTGCTGCAGCAGTGCTTTTAAGTGGCACAGCTTGACACCAGTTGCATGCGTGTCTTCAGATAGTGTCACAGGTTGTGGGGTTTTTTCCCCCAACGGCTTGTTATTTTAAAACATTTGTATGTGTTTGATACCTTCTTTAATAAGAAAGTCTTGACTACCAGCAATTTCCTATGGAGATACGAGGAGCAAGAAGTAGTATAGTAGATTGTTACCTAAAGTACTGCCTGTTGCCTGAGCAAGCTCAATGTGAGATAAAATGCACAATTTGAATGCAAACTGGGAGTGCTTGATCTCTTGCCAAAGGAGCGTACGAGCTCTGGTACTGAAAGATATACCTCTGCAGATGTGGCCACATTGTCAACTGAGAAAGATTCCAACATTTGTCAGCTTTTGTGCCGTCTCATAATTTGTTGGCTGTTTACATTGATTACCTGTGATGAGCAGAGCAGCCAGCTGAAATTTTAGGGCCTTTGGGTTGTTTGGCTTAGAGCTAGGATCCAAATATCTTTGACGTGACCCTGCTTATTTACAAGGAATGTGCAAACTCTTTTTGCCCAGCCCAGCAGGAATTGAGAAGCAGGACGTGGCTCCTGCACTCACAGCTCCATGGAGACGCATGGACGGTGGCAATCCCTCGCCGAGCCAGGTTTGCTGTACTTCTGAGAGCACACCTCGTGCTTCCTTGTCTCCTCCTTTGTTTTCCTTTTCTGATCCCTTTCCTTCTTTCCTGAATATGGAGGTCTGTGCAGAGAACTACCAGGAGAAACCACTCTGCCCACAGATGCCTTCTGCATAACCTTGCTTGACATTTTGCATTGTGACAGTCACCTGTGTGACTTTGCACAGGGGCTGTAATCCTCCTTACTTGATTCTGTAATGGAGCTTATCTGTTTCTTATATTTATCCAGATAGACGAGCGGTTGCTTTACCTGCAGGTTTCAACAATGTTTAACCCAAACAGTAACTGTCAGGCAAATTACTTTCTTTTCTTTAGGTTTGGTACTCTGCCACTTCAGCACAGCAGACTTCTGCCAGTGGCAGCAAGATACCATATCTTTGTAAATATTTTAGGTTATTTTAGCACTTTTCATATGATAACACTCAAATGATACATAAATACTGACCACTAAATGTGTCTACAAGACTTGTAATATTAATGATCCTGTTTTTTTCAGAGTGAGGTACAGAGAATTTAAAAGTTTGGGCATGGGAAATAAAGAACTCATCAAGCAATATTTGCATGTTCTGGTTAACTTATGTCCCAGAAGGAATCCTTTGTGAAAGCATCTGGTGTTTCCCCCACGGGTTTAAGTGAAAATACAGTGATTTTCATCAGAGATCTGAATCACTGAAGTCAATAGGTCTACCGGTGTGCACAAATTAAAGGATTCACATGCATCACCCTGTGCAAGGGCAGAAATGAAAATTGTGTTTTCGCCAGTGTTTTGAGTAGTCCCTGTAAAGGACACTCCTTTCCATTCTGCAGGGGGACAAAAAAGAGGTATTGTTTATGAAATTCATTAAACCATAGATTTTAAGCTTAGGAGTTTGTTACTGTGCAGTCTAATCTTGTGTACAACCAAGGGCATAGGACTTCACTGAATTAATTCTTTTTAAATTAGTATATCTGTTTAAAAAGAACCCTTCCAGTTGTTTTAATTAGATGGCATAAAATGTCCTTCCTGACTTTGAAAACGAAGGATCCCAAAAAGAATAAGCGAAACAAAATGCTTTAGTAATCTTTTTAATTATCCTTGCTCCGTTGTTGCAAGTTTTGCTGTTCTAGAAATGTTGGGCAGAACTGTCTTTAACATGTTGTCTTTATAGGATTGTGGAACCTTCCACCTTTTGCATTAATTAAACATATAAATCCTACAAACTGTATCCAGGGTAACTGCAAACCAAGAGCCTGATTCTCAGTTTACATTTATGCCCTCTTTCACCGCTCCCATAATGGGAGTGGATTGTCAAGATGTGTGTACATCATCCTCACACTTTATCTACAGCAGTATTATCACCACCTCATTCCTGCATGTTACTGTCTTGTTAACATAAAAACAAGCACTTGCAACTATGGTAAGGCTGTTTATGCTGCTACAGTAGGACCTTAGTGCAACTGAGAATCAGGCTCCAAAGACACATCTCTTGTTCTTACAATCTAGTTATTTAGAGGAAAGGACAATACTCATCTTGCTGGCAAGGAGCGCAAAGCAAAAGCAGTAATTCAGAAAATGGTAAGAAAAAGAAAAGACAAAACATGACACACTCCATTATGTTTTCCTTCTTTATTAGCGGGAAGAATATGGATGTTTTTGTCATGCTGTGTACTGACTTTGATATAAGAACTGTAGGCCATGCAAAAGAATAGATTTTCTTATAAAAGTTAAAGACGGAGTGGACACAATTTTTTTAATTCTTTTTTGACCACACTACCTTCTTTTATATTCTGTGTTGGACTGAAGTAGGAACCTTGACATAGGAATGCAGATAATTTGATTAAATTTTGCATTTTACTGGAGATTAAGTTCAGCTTGTAGAGTAGTGACATAGAGATGCCTGTCATTTAGGAAAACTGCGAAGACTTGACCCTTGGGAGGGTGCTGATTTGGTTCAGATCCTAAATGAGCTTACTGCTGTGTTTTTATAATCGAGAGGCTGCTGTTGCTGGACTCAGGGTTACAGTTGTACACTCAGCCCCAGAGGACCAGCTGGTCTGCTGTAAATTGGGGCTGGTACTGAGGGGGAGTGAGAGACACAGTAAACACACAGAGTAGCAGTAAATGACAAGAGGATATGATATGTAACATTAAGCAGGCTCGCTGTTTGCTTAGGTTGTAGAATGGTCTTTTAAATCAATCTTTTATTATCAGTGGAGCCTTAGCAGTGCACTTAAATGGAGAACAATGCAAGGACACAGAGACTTGGTGCAAAGTGAACTTCCTGCTTTCTTTCCTAGCTCCGATTTTACAAGAAAAACCATAGATAGATCCAGGTCATAACATTCAGATGTGAACTTTTTCCATGTTTGGCAGCATGTGGAATTGGGCTCTGATTTCATCCCCATTCCTGCTGTAACGGTTCATCTCTCCACCAGTCCTGACATCCTGCATAAATATAGCTGGGAATGTCATGCAAGGACTCTTCCTGCTTCTACCCTAACCTTTCTGACTACAGGGAATTTACCACAATTCTGTTTCATCTCTTCCCATAGTTAATTATCCTTCTCCTAAATAAAGATTAGGTTTGTTTCCATTTTCAATTTATTGCCCTCAGATTCCCCTGAACTTCCATCATTCTTGGACTGCTGTACAAAAGTCCCTTTGCATAGGAAAAGTATTCTCTCCTCATTGTGCGACTATAATTATAAACTGCAGTGATATCACCTGTTAGTATTTTCTTGTGTTAAAACTTAAAATTTAAGTTAAATTTTAAATTAAGTTCCTAAAATTATTTATTTTTATTTCTTTTCTTTTCTTTTTTTTTATAAGCTGGACAGTATGTATGCCTGTTTTCTGGGGTTCACCTATGGGTTTTTAACATCCTTTGGAAAATGTGAATATTAGAATTGGATAGAGTATTCTAAAAGCTATCTCCACCAGTGTGAAATCTCGCCAAGCTTATCTCACAGACCTGGTTTTGCTCAGTGCACTCTTGTTTGAAGTGTTGTAGTTGTTGTTGGAGTTAAGTGTTTCTAAGTGCTTTTAGATCTTTTTGTCTATGCATTAATTTTCCTCTTTCTATAGTTCTATAAATACACAAAGAGAAATTAGATGGGAAGTGTTGTCACAAGTTGGGGGTTAAGGTTTTGTTTTGTAGGAAAACAATGTTGGAATTCAAATCTGAATACTGTCTTTTATATTTTTAGCATTTCAGATTAGGGAAGTAATAATTTTAATCCCACTAATACTAGACTTTGCAGAGAAATGTAGCCACGAGACACTTGCTGTGCATAGGCAGATATGCAAATTCTAAGCAGTGCATTGGCAAATGCTACCAAGCCCTCATGTGAATCTTTATGCATCTAAATATATGCACACTTATATATCCTTCAGCACTGGACTATGCTATGGGATGGTAATTATAGACCAGGTCATTCTTGGTGGTAGCTTTTTTCGAAAAATCTCTTGGGAGAGCTTTCTTTTCCAAGCCATTGATGGGGAGAAAGGGTTTAATCTCAATGCGTTATCCAAAAGGTACAACTCTTCAGTGGTGCAGTATACCTCGTCTTCTGGTCTGGCTCTGCATTTCTGTCAGCAATGCAGTAATCAAACCAAGCTATGGGATTTTAACCTTTTCATTTCTGGACTGCAAGAGGCAAACAGAGAATCAAATGAGCCCACGTTAGCAGCTGGAGCTAGGAGATTTCTCCACTGTGCTAAGAGTTGCTAGACTGAATGCTGGTCCATCCAGTGAATACTAGAGATGTTAACTGGAGCTGTTTGGGTCAGCTGCAGGAGGGAAAGCTGTAGGAAATGGATTTACATTGTTCTTCAGAGCGAGGTAGGAAACAAATCTCTAAGTTAAAAATCCAGCAGGGATTGTGGATGTATTCTGTCTGGATTCAGAGCGGGGAGAAGCAGAGCAGCCAAGTGAACAATCAGAGATGTAATGTGCAGTTAAACCCGCAGCACTGGTAGGACTGGACAATCACTAGTTAAAGCTAGTTAATTATTTAAGAAAAAAATTATGAAGTATAAAATATTCAAACTGCCTGTGCCTGATGCGTGCCATTGCCACAAAGGCACACACACCTCGGTTTTAAATTCTTGCCTGCTTATTACATTTTTTAAAGTAAAAATATTTTAATACTAATGATGGAATAATATTATTTGTGAAACATTAATAATAAACAAAATGTGGGGGAGAAACTTTGCTATTTGTTTCTTCCAGCAGGGGATATGCCTGCTTTCTTTAAAATGAAAATAATTTACAGCGTTGCTTAGCTCTCTTGGAAATGAATAACTTACTAAGTGTTGTGATAATTGTGCAGAGAACCCGTTACGGTAACACAGTGTACCTACAAACTGACTGGGAAATTGGTGCCTTGGATCTGAAATTACATGTTGCAGTTACCAGGCATCATTTCAGATTAGCTGTACCTGTCTCGTGGGCAGCTCATCGGGAGCCACACTGGTGAGTCAGAGACCTACCATTTTCCTCTCTTAGAAGCTGGCCTGGCGTAGAGGGCTTAACTTAGAAACAAAGATGAAATAAGAATCAGGCCATGCGGAGCTGTTGAGCCCAGAGACAGGGTCTGCTAGAGAAGCAGTTTGTTGGAAACCTCAGCAAAAAAAACCCCGCCTCCAGCAAAAGCTTGGAGATGGTGTTAGGCAGCTTACATACCCGGTGACAACTCTCGAGTACCTGGCACTTGCCTGAACTCGCTGTCGACATCTGTACACCTGCTCTTAGCAAGCAGAAGGCAACAGTTCTCCGACTGTATCTAAAAATGGTATTTCTCACAAAAAAGAAAAAAAAAATAGGCTGTTAGTCGTGGTATCTTTGCCAAACCCCATTTACATGTTGGCTGCTTAAAGACCCATCTGCAGTGTCGATCGCCTGACACCAGTTCACTTCCTGTCCTAAATTGCTGAAAAATCCCCGTGTATAAAATGCTGGCAGCATGGCTTTTTGTTGAATCCATGACCTTCTCCCTCCCTGCATCCGCTGTGTGTGCTCTCGGCTCACCTTCCCGTGGCCTGCCCTTCTGGGTCTCCGTGATAAAGCTGGGTTGGGTTTGACCTCAGGACCTGGCCCCACAGACATCAAAGCTGGCATTTTCCAGCTTCTTTGCTTGCGATGCTGTATGTACTTGCATTTCTGCTGTCGTGATCTGAAGTCCTCACCCCTAATCTGGGGACCATTGCTCGGTGTGCATGAGTAGTTCGAGTCACCTTGGGGAGCAGGACTATCCGGATGTGGAAGCACACATTTTGAAAGTGCCCTGCAGTCCTTCAGGGTATAAGTTTTAAAAATGACAGATATTATAAATCCTGACTGCATGATGGCAGGCACTAGAGTAGAACATTTTGTCATCAGTGCTTATTATCTCAAGATTCTTAATTAGTTTCATTGATAATTTTGTCGCACTTGAATGTTTCAAATGATTAAATATTTCACTGCTTGTTTGGTGGAAAGTCTCCCCATTGTGTACAGCAGGACATAATACTGACGCCAGATAGTCAGTGGAGAAGTGGTTTTCACTGTCCCTTTTGCAGCCCCTCATGGGAGCTGCTCCCTGAGTGCTGAGGTTGGGTCTCATCGCAGCCAGTTGCAGAACACCAAGGTGGCTGATTTAGGAGTACCAGAAGGGGGAATGGTAAAAAAGCCTAGTTTTCCCTCTCAGCTTTGAACGCAGTATTTTTCCTCTGCTGTCTAGTCCACCATTCAGGTGTCCCAGCTGAACGCACAGGAGTCATTTGCCTGATTCCTGCAGAGAAAGATATTTCAGTTAGATGGGTTTTCCAGATTTAAAGAATTATACCTGGAGGAGGCTGCCTGCAGTTTTCTTTCCATCTCCTTCACACTTCTGCTGAGGACAGCGGGTTCCCATGTCATGGCTGCAGATGGGTGAGTCTCCCTTTTGCTTTTACTGTGCACGTCTTCGACTCCTGCCCACCCGCCTGGCTGGGGTGAGATGTGTCTCCAGCACCCGCGGGAGTACAGGAGGCCACTTGTACAGTGCATGCACACCCCCTGACCCAGCCAGCAGAACACAGGATCCATTTTAATGCCTTGAAACATTAACAATAGTTCATGTCCAAGCTAAAACCTGTCCTGAATCACAAGGATTTTCACCACAGCACGTGGCATGTCTAGTTTATATAAAAGAAAAAAAAACCAAATCAAAGCACTAAAACCCTTTAAAATGCCACTTCTCATAACTATTTACTTAAGCCATAGGCGTGAATGCTGAATGTCTGTTGTAAATTGGTGGTATAAATTCCCTGTTTGCTTCAGCAGAGAATTTGGCTCTTTGCCGTGAGACTTGTAAGAAGAGAATGTTTTAAACCTATAGTTAGGAGATGCGGCACATTCATATCATTGCTTTAATCAGATTACTTTTTAACTCTTTTTTTTTTTTTCTTTTCTTTTTTTAGACCAAGTTGTGGGGTTTTTTTCAGAGCCCTGTTCCTTGAATGTTCCCCATAGGTGGAATGTAATTAAACTCCACTGGCATCTCCCCCTGCTGGGATTTAGACTGGGGACAGATCTTTAGGAAGCATAAAACAAATACTGTGAAAAAAGAAACCTTGTTAGAAGAGTTGCCAGAGAATCGGCTCTGCTCCATTTACAAGCTGATAGTTTTGAAAATCTGCCCTTTCTCCTTTTGTGAATTAGTTTCTAGAAATTGTTAATTAAACAGTTAAACACTGGGGACAGGAGGGGAACCCATGAATCTTTCTCAGCTCTCGCTCTGTCATGGGCTGAGAGTTCACATGTCGAGAAGCACTTTCTGTCTCAAACCCTGGCTTTTGCTTAAAATAATTCAGCAGGGAAGGCACCACCCTGACGGTGCTGAGGAGGGAAGGCTCCAACAGCAATGGCAAGTGCAATGGATGCTTGAGCCCTCGGCATGCTGGCATGACGGTGACCTGGCCCCCATCACCGAGGATGTGGGGCAGCTCCTTCCCCAGCCAGGTCAGAGCTGGTTCCCCTCCATGTGGCCCTGTGAGCATGGATGGCCTCATGCTACTCCTGTCTGCGAGGGGCTGCTCCCTCGCAGCTCCCGTGAGGCTATTCTCATGTTGTACCTCAGCTATCTCTGACCGCAAAAAAGAAAAAAAAAAAAAAAAAAAAAAAAGAGAGACCTGCCTCTCAGTTCTGTGGGTATAAATACAGAATAAGCTTATCAGCTCGGGGGGTTACTGTGCTGTTACTGGGAGGAGAATCTGTCTTCAGATATTGCTTGGCTAATGGCTATCAAAGGCAAAAGTGAAATGATAATAGTTTGGGATCAGCTCTTAGTGAGCTAGTGTCTATATTGCAAAACAAATGGTACCATAACCGGGACTGCCTTTGATGGTCCTCCTGCCTCAGGATTTAAGATGTTCGCTTTGGAATCAGGCAAAGACCTAATGCTGGGAATGATGTATTTCTCACCTGCCTGATACAACACTGCTTCCACTTTTCTACACACTCTTGCAATAATGAAATGAGAGTCCTTATTTCTCAGTCAGTGAAGTCTGTTGCTATGGATGGTGGAGCAGAGCTCTCAGCCCAGTAGAAGAGAAGGATGTTGTGCTGCTTTCCTTGCAGGGCAGCAATTGCAGTTGCTGAGACCCAAGGTGAGTGCAACACCGTCCTAGTTCGAAAATAAGTTGTCTTGTAATAGTCCTTTGCTAGGTGGTGATAGGAGAAGCCGTATTAAGAGAGATTTTAAAACCATTTGGGGAAAAGCATACCACATGCAATGCAATGGCTAGGAATATTGATATCTTGTAGTCCAGTCAAAAGCATGTTTTAGTGGTTTATGTATTAACTCTATTAATTTGCTTTTTTTCCGCCATCTTTTTATCTATGTCAGTTGCTTTAGCATCTGGGCATCAGGTGTGCAGGTGATTACCACACTGCTGTAGTGTAAATGGAGTACAGGTCACCACAAAGTCATTGCTCCTCTCTTCTCCCCTCCATTATCTGTCCCCTCTGCCACACTCTGTGCTTCCTTTTTGCTCTCCTTTGTATTTTTGTTCTCGCCATGGCCCCTCGTGCATGAGGGTGCTTGGCCCTGAACGGCTCCCTGTTTGGTGAGGGAACTTTCTTTGTGTCAGTCGTGTGTGGCGTCAGAGTGACCGTATAGAAATAGGATGCTCCCCTAAGTGTTGTGATCCAAAATCACACTTGCTCCAGAGGCCACGCATAATTTACAAAAAATAAGTACCCAAGTTCACTATGGAAAAAACAATCCAGTCTGTGCATCTGTTTGCAGCTATTAGGAGTATTAGTTTTCAAGAGCAATCCATTATACTGTGAAGTACCTTACTTTGTTAGACAAACAAGAAAACCCACACTTTTAATCTCCTGAAGCTTTTAATGGCATCACGGGATGCAGGTACTTGAGACACTGATACCTACAGCAGAGGGATGAAATGGCCTTAGCTTCTCCCTGCTGCTGGCCTGAAACCAGCAGAAAACAGAGCTGTGCCATTTTAGGAGGATTTTGCCAGCAAGGACATTTTTTGTAAGCACATCAGGTGCATGCACTTGGGCAATAAAGGCTACAGACAAGGGAGAGGTCTGTGCTTTGAGCACTCTGAATTTTCTATAGCTGTATGTTAAATTCAAAATAGCAGTTTAAAAGCATACCTTCATCGGCAGAGGCTGTTGAAGAGGGGGAATAACAGTAGGGTGGGAATTAGCTAAGGCTTTGTCACCTCATAGGTGCAGTGTTTTGGGGGCCAGGGAGGCTTCAGCATTGGCTGCTAAAGTACGGCAGGAGAAAGAGCAGCAGCAAGCTGAGGAGCAGGCTGCTCATCTCTCTGTGTAGCCAGAGATAAATTGCTGCAGCAAAATTGTGAGCAGTGTCTTGTAAAGAAAACGGAGGAGCTGCTCTAGGGGTTGAGGGAGACGAGCTGGTTTTGGGGGCTGTCTGGAGCAGAGTGAGTTCAGGGTGTTCTGACATGTTCCAGCCAGAGCAAACGTACGAAATGGGGGTGAGGAGGCTCGCCCACAGCCAGGCACATTGTTATATTATAGTTGTATTATAACTGGCTATACTTTATGAATTGTCTCTTCATGTTTGTGTACGTACTGTTTGTGTAGCATGTGCACAGTGTGGGGATGTTTCCGTGTGCACAAAGTAGTGAAGCTAGTCTTTGCTGCCATGCTTCTGCATCTTCTCTAATGATCATTGTAAATTTGCCTCTTCCCTTTCTGAACTACACAGCCAGCACTGTAATAAAATGCTCTTTGTAAAGAGAATATTGAAGAGAAGAAAGGGAAAAAAGAGGGTATGGGTGTGCTTAATAAGGAAAGATTCTCTGCACTATTGCAGGTGCAGTTGATGCTGTTTAGAGCAGTCGCTCATCTCGCTCCAAATAAATAGTAATGACTGTTTCCTGTGACTGTGCTGTGAATCATATTCAGTCCATGCAGGGGAGTAGAAAATAAAGCTGCATGCAATCCACACGAGATGATGGCTCTTGTAATATTCAGCAGTTGGGCCTGGTTAGGAGCATTTCATTATCTCAGAATTAAGAGAGAGCTTCCTGCTGTCGCAAAAGCTTGTTTATTCTTCTGCCTTCCCTCCCCCTCTCTCCACTATTTCTTTCTTTAACATATATCCCCTCTCCCTTTCTCCTGTCTCTGAAATGTTGGCTTAATGTTTTTGAGCAGAACTGCAAGGTCAAATTAGGGACAGTGGCCCTGGAAATACATTAGTAGTTTATTGCATGGTTTTTGGCTTAATAGGAGGGCACCTGAATTTTCTCTTATCTTTTGCCCTCTGCTTCTTTTCTTAGCTTATACTCAGAATTTATCAGGAAGAAGGAGAAGAAGCTGACCTTCTTTCCCATTTTGCAGTGAACTTCAGAGTTTTCCTTCTTATCCTTGGCTTGGTCCAAAGTTAATCAGCCAGGAGTCTTTCGGTGAACTCCAGTTGCTGTTGCCACCTCATGTCACAACACAGTCACCTCTAGCAAACGGGTGCAGATCCGTTTGTGCTGGTTGTTAGAGGTCAGCTAGCAATCAGATAATAAAACCAGTCAGATTCCCTCCTTGAGTGGAGGGCTGAGCCAGAGCTTCTTGCCTAGAGCTTTAAGGAGGAGGCAAAGAGCCAGAGCCCGCTTTTCAGGCTCCACCATCTCTGCAGGGTGGCAGCGTGGGGCAAGAAAACTCACGTGAGACTCACATGAACCCACATCATGGGCTCCCTTTGTAGTTGGTGGGGAAGGACACATGTAGAGGGAAACATGTCCTGTCCTAAGGTCTGAATGATCTCCTGTGAGCTAGGAAAAAAGGGAGCCTAAGGTAGCTGTGTTTCTAACATAGGTGCCAAAAGAAGATGTGATGAAGCTGCATGTGCCTTTCTGCTTCAGAGGCTGTGGAGGATGAGACACATGCAAGCTCCCAATCCATACACATAGAATAAGTGTGGATAACATGTCCTTGTGTGCTGTGCCTTGCTACAGTCAACATTGCTGGGGTATCCCACTTGCATATCAGTCACAGTCAGCAGGAGCACTCAGCTGGAAAACCTCAACCCAGGTGTGATTCAGGAAGCATCTCATCTCAAGAAGAGCTCCGATTCAGGTCTCCACAACTGGATGATCACTTTGATTCCTCATGGGTGAAGGAGGACAAGCTGGGCTGTGCATCCCTTGAATGTGGCCCTGCTGTCTTAATCAGCCAGCACATTTGACACTAAACGGGTGTAGCCAGGGCCTTTACGGGGTATCCTATTTCAGCTCATAGCTGGAGTGATGGAGGGACCTGTGTGATCCTTCCTGGCTGCTCTCCAGCAAGTTCTGAAACTAGAGGAAGTGTACTGGCCTAAGGACACTGGCTTACATGGACAGTGCCCTCCTGGAGGGTGAATCCGTGAATAGTAATGAATTCATTAAACCTCCTAAAGCATCTCTGTTTCAGTAGTGTTTGCCTCAGCAGCAGTCAAGATGGTTAAAAGGCAATTGCAGCCACTGAAATACATAGCAAAACTATTATCAGAAGATGTCATTTTTCGTAAATGTCAGTACGTAGATTTTTTATGGGGATATGGTGACAGGTAGTGAATAATTTAACATAAATTTACATAATATAGTGCAGCTGTTAATTTATGGCCATATTAGACTACAAGGTTATGTATCTAATGGCTTTTGGTCTCTTTTTTTTTTTTTTTTTTAAAGTTAAAACTTTCCCTAAATTGTCCCACTTTACTCATAATTCATGAGACACCTGTCTTCCCTCCCTTGTGCTGTGCAGAAGACTGTGCATGCCATACCTTTTTTGTAGCCATATGATTCACAGTGAACTCATTCCCATCTCCAGCCTCAGTCATTTCATTTCAGTGTATCCCTGTTTTTATTCAAAGCAGGCCTGTGAGGGGCAAGAATTGCTGTTACTACTGGTTGACTTTTATTCCTCAAGCTCTTGGACATAGCTAGAGACATGTGTTGCTTCTCCCATGTTTGAAAAGCTGGAGATGTAAAGCTGAAGCTAATTGCTCAGTAATTCAAGGTCTCCACCTGCCTACCCCTTCCAAAATAGTCAGTGGAGGTGGCTTCAACTCAGTGCTTGGTATCTGCAATTGAGGATAGATTTTTTCCAAACATTTGTTTGGTGACTTTCCATGGTAACAAATACTTGCCTAAATGTTGGAGAGGTGTCTGTGAATTGATCCTTGCAGGACACTAGTATAGTGGTGAGGCTTGAATCTAGAGGGGTTTGTCGGGGCGTAAGTGGTGGCACGGCCTCTCAGGGTACTTGATCTCTGGAGTAGAGATTATGGACCACACTTGCTGCGTCCAGGCTGGCCTGAAGCTCTGTCCTGCTGCCATTTTACCCAGATGATGTCCAGCTTGTGGGGCTGAGCAAGAAAGGTATGTGCCTAACTGCACTTGATTCCTCTGATTGAAACTGATTGAAAGTTTTCCCAATTTAGACACTTGAATAAGACTCGAGCTTTTAGGATGGGTGCATTTAGCACACAGTAATACCGGTATGATACCAGTGTGCCCAGCTCCTTGAATCTTATGTTTGGCTGCCCCTTGCATGACATCTAGGAGGGAGGTGAACTCTCCTTGGAAATCTACTGCAGAAATCAAACCCTCGGAACATTCAAGGCTCATTGTACAATATGAAGTTTGGTAATGAAGAACTATGATTAGAGGTTAGTGTTCCTAACTACAGCAGAGGCCCTTCTTGTGAGGCAGGTAAGTTTCCATCTAATTTGTTGGAGATTTTACTTGAAATATTTTTTAAATGTCCGGCTGTAGCTTTTTTCCCTTCAACACGCCTCCAGGTGGATGTGAGAAAGCATGTTTCACGTCCAGCAGACAGGTTTGCACCAATGTGTATTTGAATAGGGTTAAACTGTATGCAGTTTTACACATAAGCTTTGGTAAATGGTAGTTGGAGCAGAGGGTGAATATTTTTCCTTTTGTCCATGGTGATGGAGTGAGATTTTTTTGTTCTCTGGAGACAACAATCACTAGCAGGTTTTTTCAGATTATGTACAATGTATACATCTTCACACCCCCTCTAGAAGAGTAGCATATGCCCTTTCTTGTTTGCAGGCCTGTATAATCCTGGGGGTGGGAAAAAAGAGTGGTTGTTCCATTTCACCCTTGTCCCTGCCTTCATCATTGTGTCCCTCTTGAGGCTTTTGGGAATAAGAAAATCC
The DNA here is from genome assembly GCA_013401275.1 of Pandion haliaetus. NCBI lineage: Eukaryota > Metazoa > Chordata > Aves > Accipitriformes > Pandionidae > Pandion > Pandion haliaetus. The sequence continues at coordinate 48,018 of VYZV01001890.1, read as the reverse complement.
TGTGTGCCATTGACCTCAGGGACTATATCTGTTCTGCAAGGAGTCACAGAAGAAGTCATCGCCTCTGCCAAGGCAGGTAAAGCCCTGAGAGCAGTGTGTTCACTGCTTGTTTTTCTGTGCAGCACTGTGGAAAACAATGGGTATTTTAAAGAGCAAGTAAGAGAAGTGTAATTGTGCTTTACTGTCTCACACTGGAGGGGAGAGCAAAGGAGCATTTGGTTACATACAGCAGGGCAGTTCATGTTCCCTGACATGAAATATTGTTCCTTTAGTTCCAAAGTTTCCAGCAGACACTGACTTGTTGTCTTTTCTCTTGCAACCAAGAAGCAAGTTGCCTCATTTTCCTGAGATGCTCTGTATGCTTTGTTTCCTCATGAAACATGAAGCATCATGTGCTCTGTTACCCTTCTGAGACCGAAATGTTACACCCATGGCTGTACCCCAGGCTCAGTGTAGAGTTAAATCAGCACAATGGAGCCCTGAAGACCTACCCTTGGAAATCACTGCAGTGTAATGATGCCAAGCGAATGCCTGTTTGCCTCTCGAGGGAAGGGTCTCTTAAATACTGTGTGTGTTCCTAATTTTTCCATCTTGCTGTCCCACCTCCAGTTAAAGTTCCTCATCATAGCCAGATAGCAGGGAGAGCTGTGGTTAAACAAGATCTCCCTGCACCCCTCCCCTCCATGCCTGTTGTGTTTCCAAAACTCATGATTCAATAATATATTAGCTTGATTCATAGAAAAACTGTGGACCAAATGTCTACCTCTCTTCTCATGTTTCTACAGGGCTTCCAGGAATGAAAAGAATTAGCACACAGACAGCCGATTTCTCTAGCATACCACAGAGCCGTATTTAGTGTGGCCTCAAACCTAGACTGGATTCCCACTGGACACCATACGAATGTTTAATAATTAATGTCTCTTTTTAAAAAATCAAAGGGGGTGGAAAGAGGTTGATCTATCCCAGCAGTTCTTAACTGAGAGATGGTAATGGATTGAAGAAGCCTAAATTCTTCCTACCCTCTAATATTTCTTGTCAGGAACAGTAAACAAGCCCCACATTTTTGGGACAGTGGTGCTCAGCGTTCCTGGAGCACTAATGGGAATATTAAGTATAAGACAGCTATGAGTCACTGTGGTTCTTATTCAAGTCAAAAGCATAAATAGCACTTCTCATATATCCATGCTGTGTCAGTCAAAGATACTGCATTTCCTTTCCCCTCTGCCTCTAATAAACATCCGCCGACCTTAAGCTGCTATATACAGGAAACAGCCTGTTGGTTATTGTGTAAAACTGATAAGGTCCCCTGGGGATGCTTTATCTGTCTCTGTTGTGCGTATAAATTTAGCTTCAGTCATTGTAGGTTTTGTTCTTTTACCCTTTTTCCTCTTCTCCTTTTTTAATGCCTGCTAAGTAAACATGGCATTATGGAAAAGGGGATAAAGTCATTTTTTAGCATAATAAGATCAACACCCAGAGACTTCAGATTCTATCAATACACTTTGCCTTTCAGTTCTTCTGCCTGCATCTTTCTTACAAATAATGGGTTTCTCTGTTTTGGAATCTATACCTGTTATTTGTTACTGTACCCTACCCACACCCCTATTTCACGCAATTGTAAACTGCAGCAGACCAGAGTGCCTGTCACTATGATTTTGCTCTGAGACATGATGGTATTTACAGCAATACTGTATTCCTGTCTGCATTTATGGCAGGTTATGGAGCTTTCCTGCTCAGTGCAGTGCTGTGAGATGGCAGCCAGAATTATCTTTTAATGCAGCCCTCTCAGGAGGTTGAGTTCTTGAAGCTGTAGAGCAATTAACACTCTTAATACTTCTAGTATTGCTTATAGGTTTGGTGTTGGGAGGGTGGAGCTAGGGTTTGGGTTTGGTTTTTTGTCTTTAAGAGAGTCCTGTGTCTCATTCTTAATTATTGGTACACTGGCCAAAAAGACAGCCAGCAGTGTCTCAAAAGGTGGCTCCAGCCTCTGGGTGGGATGTATGTGGTGCAGTACCATTGTTCCTCACTTTTGCTTGCGGTGTGCTCCATACTGAAAGTGTGTTGGAAACCTGAAGGATGTGGCTGGATGTAGCAATCCTTCCTTACTCTGCAGCCTCTCAGGGACCATTTGAATTGGGTTGTTCCGAGGTGACTGAACCTCTTTTTAAGGTTCACTTACTGCCTTCTCTTATGATTCATCTTCCATTTGGGAGTTGGTGAGTCTGATGCCCTGTGGTCTGTCTTTTGTGTAATTTCTACTTATGTAGCTCCGAGGTAAGTGCCTCAAGGTGTGTTTTATGCTCAGTTTGTAAAAGGACAACTAATTTGGCAGGGTGCTGGACAGAGAAGATTCAGGCCAGACATTTTACCAGCTACTTCTCAAAGGCTGAAGTTGTAGTTGGGCAAGCTAACTGCCATTTGTGCCTTGGAAAATCCCCTGCAATGTTGTCGCCTAACTCTCACGGTCCATTGGTGGAAACTGGGCACTTGCATACTGGTTTCAGCTTTCAAAATGTCCTCTTTGTTCTTCTCAGAAAATGGCTGAGCAACTCCCTTTATTGCTGAACAAACCAGCGGGGTCTTGCTGCCGCTCCTGTAAATACTGTTATGGCTGCGTACGGGGTGTGTTGAGGGCCAGCAATTTACATTACTCTTAGTTTCATGGCAGAAAATCTATCTGTGCCATGAGAAGCCAACAGCCTACAGGAGAAACAAAACAAGTGAGGAGCATGCCTTTACCAACACCAGACACAAAAAAAGATGCTGGATTGCGCTTGCTATGTATACACTCTGTGTTGGATAGCATGGCTGCTGCATAACCAAGATAACGGGTTTGCTTAGCTTTTGGTTAGCTAAGTAACCTTGGCCTAGATCAAAGAACAAGTTAATTATCTGAGCATTTACTTAGTTTCTCAGGTGAATTTCAGCTCTCAATGACCTTTCTGTTTCTGGTGTGGTTTCCATTACTCTTAGCTGGCTCAAAGCTAGCTCAGCAGGTACATCCATATTAGTGGCCTTAACTGTGGTATAGACTTACTTTAAGAAGCTTGGTGTGGTTTTCAGGACAAAGAAGATGGGTTCAAAAAGTCTTAAACAATTATAAGGTAAAAAAGCCAGAGAACGTCCTTTTGGCACCTTGTCCTTGTGTCAGCTTCCCTGGGGCAAGGGCTACACCTCCTTTAATATTGAGAGCCCTGGGAAATCTAAGTGAAAGCAGGATCTTCAGGAAAAGGCTTGATAAAACTTTCACAGCACTGATGCTTCCCGAATTTCCCCAGCCCAAGGTAGCCCTTGCATTTAGGCTTGCAAGGCAGTTGTTGGAGATCTTCCATAGTGTTTGGATGCGGAATTTGTCCCAGCCAGCCGGTGGTGAGGATCTCACCCTGCTTTCTTCAAAGATGATTTTGTCATGAGTGGTACATAAAAATGCATTAGCACTTTTTGTCAGTAATGAACTTTGTTCATTAGGTTAACATTGGCTGCTGTCACTAGTTAAGTACATTTTAATGAGGAAGAGAGAATTCTGAAATTGTGGAAACCTGGCACTCTCAGGTCTAATTCACAGCTCATTGAAGTCAGTGAACAGATAGACTCCCACTGAATTCAGGTCCCATTCAGAGCTAAGGCAATTTACCCTGGTTGAGGACCTGCCCCTGGTTTCCCCATGTGGCTACTCAAGTGTAAATTGCAGCTGCCACTGGCAGTTTTTTTTCTTCCATTTAGAGTTCTGAATCCATCCAGCATTATTTTCAAGGCAACAACACAGCAATTGAAGTTTTGTTCTACCTCCCCAAATTAAACATAATTCTTTTACATCATTTACTTCCACTTGCTGGTTTGCTTTCATTTGACCTGCTAACCATGTCACACAGCATTAGCTTTGTAAATGCTGTCACGAACTTGGTTTGAAGGTTTGTGCCAGGTCAGTTGTAATTCCCTGTTTTTCTCTTGCGTGCCAGAACAAGCAGAGAAATGTATATCGTGTGTGAGCCCAAGGTTGCAAAGCCTTCGTTGTAAGTAAAATGAACTTTTAAAATTTAAAGAGTTTTTTGTTAGTAAGATAATTGAACAGGTTCTTGGTTGCTGTCATATTTTAAAGCTGCTATTTTGCTTGTAAGTCCCTCAAACTTGCTTTGTATCCCTGTTCCTGGTGTTTCTGATTGAAAATACATATTTTTTTAAAAAAACAGACAATCCAGACTTTCACAGTAAGTAGTTCTGTGTACAAATCCCACTTGTTGCTTTGTGGAAAAATTACGGATGTGTTTTAAAAAGCTCCTTCTTCATTATTTCCTTTTCTTCTTAAATAACAATTGTACTTATTTTCATACAAGCCCTCTTTTCCTGCACAGTACATTTGAATAATTTACACATCCCTGCTGCATGGGAACCAGAGAGCAAAGCACACTTCCTGAGGGAATGTTGCTGCAATCCTTATTCCTGTGATTATTGCTAAAGTACTGCTGAGAATTTCCACTCTAGATCTGGGTTTTATTGGAGCATACAATGTTCAAAAAACGTAATAGGACATAGATTCTTAAAAGCTTGCAGTGTGTACTTAAACTGACAAAACAATGTGAATTTAAGGTTGTATATTGCTGTTAGAGATGTCGACTCCTTTTCTAATACAGGAACTGCAGATGGGTAGACTATTGCTCTCCAGTGAAGCACCACTGAACTGATTAGGACCCTGAATAAATACTCAGGTTCCCAGCATACCCTCTGTGGTACTAGAGCTTGGATGTTTCCTAAGGTCACCATTAAATCTTCTGACTATAATCATGTAGTCCTCTAGATACACAGGACAGCAACAGTTGGTCAACCAGCCTTTTGCCTGCACCATAGCTTACATTCCCTTCAAATCTGCAAGCCTCAGTAGTTGCCCCACACACCTGCCTCAGTCAAAATGACCCTGTTTAGCATGAAGAAATTTGAATTTAGTGTAAGACTTCATCATAAAGTAGTAGGGGTTTTGGACTGAATGAGTGGAGAGCAATTACCTGAGAAGATCTGCTGTCAAGATCTGAGGAGTTGGTAGCTTGTAGTTGTGGGTGGTGATGAGCAATGGAAGCAGTAACTTTGTCCAGTTCAGATGAACGCACAATGTGTAGAGTGCCTATGACACAGCCATATGCTGACCTGCCCAACTTATTACCACCAGGCATCACTGTCTCATAAAGCCGCTTCCGGCAGCTCTTGTGGTGCGCTCATGTGAGCATGGGCTGCTGAAATGAGTCCACTGCCCATTCTGAGTAAAATTCCAAAAGCTAAAGAAATAGCATAAAGGGAAAATGCAATCTTGGATTTTTGTACTCCTTTCTTGAGAACCCAGGGAGACCACATGGGTCATCACAGCACATGCCTTCACATAAAAGCAGACGCTCGGATTCTCATTTGAAAGGGCCCACAAAACTCCCTCTCCACACACTACCAACACATTGTGGATCATGGAACATGTCCCAGGCCCTCATAACCAGCTTGAAACCTCTATTAAAACATCACTAGCTGCAATTATAATGTATCACAGGAAGAAAGAAAGATCAAGATCTTAAGTCCTGGCAGTAACAGGGCATTTGTTAAATAAAACCCATCTTTAATGATCAAAGCTGTTATTAGTACATTGGTGAGCACAGATATCTTTTTAATGGTTTTCATTTTCACATTAACCTTTTAATAGTGAGTGAAATCTTTCTAAACTATAGAAAGATGTTATATTTTCACAGCTTACTATGTCAGAGGAAGTCATAAAAAAGGGGCCTTTTCCAAGTGCTAATTTTTCTGAAAATTGAATTTCTCTGGACTCTCCCATTAGGCAATGGTTGAATCTGCCATCACACAATCCAGGGTCACTTCCCCAAAGCCATCAGTTTATGCAAGGTTTCCCTCAGATTCCTGTAGACAGCTGCTGCAAAGGATTCTTGCTTAACTTCTCCAGGCTCATGTGTTGTTTGGTTGCTCTTTTAGTACAGCCTTGACCTCCAAGGTCTTCAGATAGGAACAGCGTACATCATAGTTGGGTTATGTTTTCCTTAAGGGTATTGTGTTGTGGCCCTTTCATATGAGTGGATTGAACTTGATTTAGGGGGAGCAGGAGTAGAATGAAAGGGATGTTTCAGTTTCCTAAGGGAAAATGAAGTGAGCTGTATAATCTTAACTGTTTGTTTTAACTCTTGCTGCGGTCTCTGGCTTTCTCTAAAGAAAGTCCTTTGTCTGCTGGCACTGACTGCAGAGTGGTTTATAGCTTCCCATGCTTTAGCTTTGCATCGTAAGAGAAGTGGTACATATAGGCAGTGCTGTAGGCAAAGCCTTTTATGTTTTAGTGGGGAGTGTTTTCTCCTTTAAAAATGTCAAACTTAATACTGTGATGCAAAGGAGCAGGGCCTCCATTAACCCTCCCCAACAAGGAATGATCCCAGGATCCTACTAGTTCTTTATTAGAGCAGTGGGGTTTCCCCATAAGGCATCATTTGTTATATTACTTCCACCTTGTAAATTACATTTTCTTCTTTTTTTTTCCTTTTTTTTTTTTTTTTAAATTATGCTCTGGGGAGGAGAGGGGAGGGAAAGGGCAAGGTACGCCTCTCAATTAGGGTTTAGAGGGTGGGGGGAAGAAAGAAGCATAGTGAAATCCTTTCCATCCAGATGTAGGGAATGGAGCAGGCTCCATAAGGAGAAAGTGTCCTGCAGAGACATGCAGAAGAAAAGAATTTTAGGAGAGGTCTTGGATCAACTGCGTTGGGATTATTTTTGTCAGCCGGGTTAAGTGCTTTTGGAAACCTGTAGTGTTTTGACCTTTATTTTCCATCTAGCTGATCCTTTCTTATATTCTTAGGAAGGATCCCATCACCCATTGCATTCCTGAATACAGCCAGAAAACCAGTGATGCTTTGTGCTAAAATGATTTGATCCACCTCGGAACTGCTTTGCTGCCAGTGGTGAAATCTGTGTGGTGATGAATATGTCATTCCTCCTCCCCTCTCGTGAAAACACACTGAGGTCTTTGAGCTGGTTGAGGATTACAAAGACTGGGGACACTGATTATCAAGCCAAAATGAAGGAATGAATGCCTTAAGAAAAAAAAGTCCACGTAGCATCTGTAAGCCTGAAAACATTTCTTAATGGCTTCTTTAGCCACTATTGGAGTCCCTTTATACTTCCTTTTGCAAGCAGAAATGAAAGCAGTGGGCTAAAACCTAGTCAGAGTTTTAGCAACATCTGTCTTCATAAGATGTTTGCTTGCATAATCATGGTCAATTCCTTATGCCCTTCCTGGATACTATTAACATAGCTGTGATGTGATGTCATATAAATCAGTCCTTATGCATCGATTGTTGATCAATTACACGACTGTTAAATAATTATCTGGTATTTTTCAATTGAGCCCACAATTTCAGCATCCAGGTTCCTTACAAAGTGTAAATAATCTCGGTGACCTATACAAATACCCAATTAAATTGAATTTTTTACTATTTGTGTCACTCTGTTCAAAGGAGCTGTGCTGATTTGCACCAGTTGACACCCTGACCCAAAGCCTCAGGCTCAAATCCAGAGGGTTCACAATGGAGAGGGATGTGTAGCCCTGAGGCAGAGGGCAACCGTCTCTGCTGAGGCAGGTTTTGATATTAATGTATTAGGAAGGTTTTTCAGATCTTTTAACTACTTTTAATAATCATAGTGTTGAAATTGTGACATTTAACAGTTGCAATTTCTCCTTATTTATTTCTTCATTGTCATTGAAAGTAATGAATACTGGATCTTTAAAATTGTGCTAAGGCAGGTAAATTGTAATTAATCATGAGCCCTTCATCAATAACTAATTATTTAATTACATTAAAGATAATCTTGTTTTCAGTAATATCAATCATTAAATGAACTATTGTTTATTTCTAATTCCTAACATCAACACTATTAATTCTGTAATTGCAAGTGTCATGAAATGGCCAGAGCATAATAAAACATACGTGCCCTATAACCTCCGTATTAAATCACAATGTCATACTGACAGATACTGTAGCATTGCAGATAAGTCACCCTCTTTGCAGCCACCTTTTTCCAATTGAAATAGCTGGGATTAAATGAGAAATAAATACTCTGTCTCATAGTTAAGCCCGTTTGGAAAGGTCTAAAGAAGCAAACTAATAGAAGACTGAGAATTACAGACCTTTAAAAATAGATATGTAGCTATTTATGTTGTTGCGAGTATTAATAACTTTATTTACAACTGGAATAAAGCTCAACTGGGAGAGCCAACCCCTATGTGATATTTCCTTGTTCCATGTGGGAGCAGATGTGGCTCTAATATTTTTAACTAGTGGAGATTTCACCAGAAAATTTTGTAGCAGATGTTGTGTCTGTATGTGTGTACAAATAAAGCGATTGAGGTTTGAGAGAGCATTATTGAGCAAAACGAAAACTGGTACAGGTTATTCATTATCCAAACAGTGCAAATGATGAGAATATTGTGTTCTAATACACTGGAAAGCAGGAAAAAAAAAGCCCATTGCCTTGTAAAGGGCCTTGTAACATTTTGCAATGTGCCATGTTCACACTCAGCCCATGTTGCAATATGCTTGTCTTTACGAGCTTGGAAATGGCCAGGGAAATCCCCGCTGCGGGCTGCTGCGTAGGCCCTGTGTCCTTCCTGCTCCGGCGTGTTGTGGTGCCGGGCTGGGTGCTACCAGAGGCACCGTCCCCACTGAGTGCAAGGAGGAAAGTGGGGCTTACAAATATTTTACTGAAGGTTGTAAAGGGCTGGTGTGGCTGGACCAAGGTGAGAGGCACTCCAGGTGGGAGTAAGAAAAAGGATGCATTCATGCAGAATTATCAGCATTTAATAATCTGGGGGCTCAGGGAGTGATACAGGTGAGGTGGGCTTACAGGTCGAGTGGTGGTTGCCTGGGTCTGAGCCCCCAGAGCTCAGTGCCAGCTGCTTGGTGCCCACAGTACCAGCCCCAGCAGCACAGACAAGGAAGGTGGTCATCTGTTCAAAGGCTGGTTCCAGTGATCTTTTAATTCCTCTGTGAAATGGAAGTAGACATACCCATCAACCCCCAGCTTTGCTGCTTCAGCAAGGCAAGCTGTTTATATTATTAAAAGACGGGTATTTGAATTTGCAAAAGCAGTTTTTCCCTGTCTCATTCGATCTTTCTGCTACAGCAGTTTCAGTCACTGAGCAGGGTCTGTGTGTGTTGTTAATAGGCAGTCATGGAGAAGGCTGGGGGAGCAGAAAAGAGGGGAGGGGAAAAGGAAGGGCTAACCCTTTTCCATCTGCAATCCCCGTCACCCCAAACTGCCCTGCTTTAAATGTGGGCAGCCAGATGCTGTGCGGAGCAGCCCCGCGCTCACCAAGAGCCATCCGGGGTTGGTGTGCAGCCCGCTCCCCGTGCTGCTTGAGAGCACCTGCAGGGCTTGTGGAATTCAAACCCTCCATTTCTATCAGAGGCAGTGGGCCTGCTCAGCAGCAATGTAACTACTGGCAAAAACAGGGGTGTGAGGAAGTAACTTCTTGTGTTTATCATGCCATGGGTCTCCCAGATGAGATGGTATTCATCACACTGTTAATGAGGGCTTAACACTTTCTCTGGCCCATGCTGCTGTAGCGGCAGGTGTTTGTGGCCCCTGGGTGCAGAGGGTGCATTGCCTCTGCGTCCGGCATCAGGTTTATATCTGCTCAGATCCTCTGCCCGTGAACAGGCTGAATTAAACTCACAGGTCTACTTTCTCACTCCCTGAACTAGCCATGGCTAAAGCTCCTGCAGGAGGAGTCCAGGTGGTTTGCGATGAAGAAAGGCTGCCTGGTGGGGCTGCAGCTATTCCCTGGTTGACCTAGGGACAGTCCCAGGGACCTCAGGCAGGAGGCCCATCATACCCGGCCCTTCGCCCTGGCAGGAGGAAGGTACCAGCAATGACCTTGAGTGGGAGCCTGCATTCAGCTTTGGCTCTTGGCTTCTGGCAATCAAACACTTGTATGGCTCCAAGGGGAAGAGGGTAAGATTTCAAGGGGTATAAAGCCCTGCATCTCGGGTTTCTGGAATATGTAAGAAGTCCTATAGCTGTAAAGTTAATGATTGCTGAGACATCCCTTAGCTCTCTTCTCTATCTGATGCGTGCCACTTCGGTACTGTTGGTGTCTCAACAAACAAGGGTTTTGTTTATTAGATTGATATAGCAGCATGTTGTTTAACTGCTTAAACAGTACTGCTCGTGAAGATGTAGTAAGCTTGTCCTAATAGATGCACCCTGCTAGAAGCTAAATGGTTAATCCCGAGGAAGAGAGATGGCTGCACAGCAGAGTGGCAAGTCAAAGTCAGAGCCACCATGCCACAGCTTAGTTTTAGGATGTAAGAGCTGGAGTGGGTGACAGATAACAGCATCTTCAGAGTCAGAAGATGTGGGCCAGCCTTTTTGTGCATGACTGCCCCTCTTACCCTGTGCCAGCTGGCACTTGGATCATCTGCAGAAGCATATGTTTGACCAGCCCTCCTGCCAGGGGAAGGTGGTAGCTCGGGCTGATTTAAGGAGAACAAATCAACAAAGAGCACAGTGAGCAATGGAATTGTTTCCTTTATCAGTATGGGGTCTTTTTAGTAAACTCTAAGCTGAAGATATTGTTCCCTTTTGATTCAACTTTGGTGTGTACTCAGACCTGACCTATGGCATCCATGATCATAGAATCACTTAGGTTGGAAAAGACCTTTAAGATCATCGAGTGTAACCATAAACCTAACACTGCCAAGTCTGCCACTAAACTGTGTCCCCTAAGCACCACATCTACACATCTTTGGAATACCTTCAGAGATGGTGACTCAATCACTTCCCTGGGCAGCCTGTTCCAATGCTTGACGTTGAGCTTCTCAGAAGGACCATAGGAAACATGCTGAGAGGTGTGCTGTTTGTCCTCTGAACAGAGAGGGAAAAGCTGATTTATTGTTTGGGGAGTAGATGCTGGCTAACATTACTTGAACTCCTTGTTTCTGACTTCTCTTAACTTCTAACTTACTCTAAGACCGCAGCCTGTTTATGTGGTAAATGGAGCATGCTTATATTTCTTTTAATGGATGTTTGAGATTCGCAGCTGAAGGGCATTAGGGAAGAGAACATATTATTATAATTTTATTATATCTCCTACTTTTTCATGACATTATGGAAAGTTCATAGTAGTATTTCAGCATCAGCCTTCACAAATAGTATTTAGCAGTGGTATTTTCAGTCACGGGTGCCTAAAGTTAGGCCCCTGACTCTATATTTAAGCACCTAAATAGGTGCCTAAGTTCGTCAGAGGGACTAACCACCAGCGATCTCCACCAATATCAATGAGACCTTTAGGTGTTCAGTGCCCTTTAACACCAAAACGTTATTTATGAGGGTTGTCCTAATCTGAGATCTCATTTTAAGCATTGAAGTTTGAATACGGTATGTAATCACTGATTTTGTCATCCTGATTTTGCAGTCAGCATCTAACTGCAAAGAAGCAGTAACTAAGCGTCAACACAGTTTATGTAGTTATCAAAGACAGTTGGTGTCTCTTTGGGGCTCCTGCTTAAATCATCCACTCCAGGAAACACAATTCGCATGTTTAGCAGTGTTAATGTAAAAAATACTGTGTATTTTTGAATTAATCCAGGCCCTGAAGTGTTTTCTGGATCTAGCATCACTGAGCTTCCCCATCAAGGTGCACAGCAGTGAGTGCAGCCAGGCTGTTATTGCTTTTACTGTATTCTAAACATGCACAGGCATACACACACATCTGTATCATCAAAATCTGGCAAAAGTATTTGTTGTTTTCTCTAAGAAGGAGTAATGCTCTCCTACAATGTGCAATTTATAGGCAGTAGTTTTTGCTGCTTCTTATTATAAAAACAATTAATCTCACTGCAGAATGTGTGCTTAATTATAATTTGCTAATGCCCTTGAGTTTTTTAAAGTCTAATTTATTGCTGAAGTGTACTGTAGCCAATATTATCTGGTGACAAAGCAAGGGAATTAGCTTAAGGAACTGATTTTTCTAGCACTGAATTTGTGATCTGTGACCTTAAGCAAAACATTTTACCTTTTTCATGAGTCAGCTTCCCCATCTGTTTTTTAAAAAATGGCTGGAGATTACCAGGTGAAAGGTGACATATTTTTATTTTGCTAAGCATTGGAACACTGGATACATTCAGCACATTATTTTTTTACAATGTACAGCTCTGCATTTGATACACCTCATCATATTTGTACTTTTAATTTGGCTTTACTTTTGCTATTATTGCTAAACATAAACTACCCACAGATTAAGGACATTGATGTTCATAGTAGCCTAAGTTGTATCAGTGATTCAACCTGAACATAGTGGTATAGCCAGTCAGTACTGCCAGGGGTCTTAGGGCTCGATCACAACAAAGCGGTGTGAGGAGTGAAACCCATTTTTCTCTTGGCATCTGGTTCAGACCAAACCGATATTACCCTACTTGTGCAGTGGCCGAAGCACACGGGCTGCATCCACGTGGTGTGTGGATCTCGTCTGCGCTCTTCATCAGCTCCAAAGACCTTTTATCAGCTATGTGGAGGGAGAAGAAAAGACGGGGATGTTGTGTATGATGGGAAGGAGAGAGAGGTCAGCTTTTTTCTCCAAAGACGTGAGCTTTCTCTGGTTTGTGGCAACTTCAAGTAGCCTGCTAACAAATCTGCGCTGCTGCTTCTGTTGCAGAAGGCTGTGGATGTCATGTCAGTGACTGCTTTCAGAGCAACCCCAGGGGCATTTGAGTGAATGTTTTCTCCAACTGTTGACATCTTGGTGGCTTCAGAAAGCTGGCCCCCTGTGGCTCATAATGGGATGTTGGCTGGATGAGATGAAACAGGGCGTTTAAACAAACCACTGTTGTTTTTCAGTTCTTGCTTGCATTCCTGCTTAGCTGTGTATTTATCATGTCACATAATGCATCTACATCCTGTGAGACATATCTAGCTGATAGAAAAATGTCTTTGATGGGAGCGTGCAAAGAAATTCCACTATTTTTTAAGCAAAACTGCCCCGAAAACTTTGCTTTGCAGCCGACAGCGCTGAGATGTTTTCTTTTACAGCTACAATGTGAGTACCGCTGGGGGAACAATGTGTGCCCCGGGGGTACACATAAACTCCTGACCCTGCTTAAACTGTGTGGCACACAACACCGGGCACATGTCAGCTACATTTGTGTAATTGGCACCACCATACCAAACCATGTGTTATAACACATCATTCATATCCAGCTGACCACGGGTCCAGTAATAATGTTGCAATCACTGGTCCTGATCGCTTCCTGCCAAATAACAAACACAGCCTGTCCTCCCTAAAAATAGAGATCTTTCTTACTGCGCAGTAATCCCAGTGCCAGCACCAGAACCATACCTCTCCACAGTCTGCTTCAAGTCTTAAAATATTTTTCTCCTACTTTCTTTCTGGCATAAAGCACAGTTTGGGAAATCTATTAGACCTATTCATTTTGTTTCACAGAGTGCAGGGGTGCTAGTGTTTTATTAACACAGTAGCTCTGCTCAATGGTAACATCTGGTTTTCAGTGAGATTTCAGGGGGGGTTTTAACTCCATTTTCCAGCTGTGTTGACTCAAGTCAGAAGGCAGTCAGCCACTTGTGAGAGTGAAGTCTCCAAACACTTAAAGAGCTGAGATATTCTTTGAAACTCCTGAATCTTGGAAAATTAGGGCAGAATCTGACAATACCAATTTTTCCTCCGGAGGCTTCGAGCACTCTCAGTTCTGGTTCCAGCCAGGACCAGGAAATTAAAAATCACATGGAAACTTTTGCAGCACTTTCAGGATGGCTGTAGGTTACATCTGCACGGAGGCAGAAAGTGCAGGAGGGAGACAGAGTTCTCCCAGGTCATTTGTGTTTTGTTGTGTCGTTCATGTATCCTGAAAGATGATTTACCCTGCTTGAGAAAACATGTAAGTCAAAAGAATAAAATCTAGGTTGTCTGGAGCAAAGAATGAAAATGCAGCTTTGGCATCAAGGCATTAACAATTCACTAGGCTTACCTGTGTCCCAGCAGTGGGGCCGGCCAAGAGACAGATACTCTTATAGCTAACACCAGCTGTGTGTCTGATGTGTGTTATAAATTGCATTCCTTTGGGACTTTCGTTAGCCAGGTGTGGGTACGCGCCTGTGGCGTGAGCTCCAACAGAGCAGGGAATGAGTGGCCAGAAGGACACATAAAACATGCTCCTCCATGCTGCTCACCAGCTCTCCTGCTCACCGCTCCCCAGCGTGGCCTGGCCCCTGGCCTTCTCCTGGCCCCAGACCTGTGGAACCCTGCTAAATCTCAGGGAAAGGTACCTGAAAAGCTGTGACCGCTGGTGGGGTAGCTCCCCTGCCACTTCGTCCACCGTTCCTTCTGTCTTTGTTTCCTTCTCTCCATCCCACAGCAGCCGTTTTTTTATTCAGCTCTCCTGTTTTCACTTCTTTTGCATTATTAAGCTTTTCTTCTCTGATGGTGTTTTTGCCTCCTCTTTCTCACCTCTCAGCTTACCATGCTCCTCGTACAGGACGAAAACAGCAAGCCATGTGATACGGCCTTGTAAGCCATGAGTAACGGCAGAATGAAAGGCAGAGGAGGGAGGGCAGCTTTAACACTCAGCATCCAAAAATTAAATTTTTGCTTTTTCTGCAGTCAGTTTTGTTAGAGGAGCTCTGGGGTTCTTGTTGCCTGACTGAAGCAGGGTGCTATGCTGGCTTGGGATGTGGACTTCAAGTCCAGACTCTACTTCGGCTTTCACTGACCAAGCCCAGAGGAACTTCACTGATGCCGCAGAAACTTGCCCAGAGTTAAGGTGGTGCAGGTGGCATCCACTGGCTGTGACGCCTCATGTTCTCAGTTTCAAGTATGTTGCCCCAACTTTTGCCCTATTCTCAACCCCCATTTTTTTTGCAGGGGGCATGGAGGGGAAGCCTAGCCAAACCTAGGAAAATTAGTCTGCAGAACAGGAACTGTTGAGTTGGTTTAGGGTTAAGTTACAACTGTGTTGGTTTTTTCCATGCATGGTTTTTCTTTTTTTGTTTTTCCTTTCCCAGACTGCTTGAGTCCTAAATTCCCGCTGTAAATCTGCTTTCTGTACCATCAGTTCTCAGAACAATGAGCCACTTGATATACCTGATAAGAGTTAACATGAAAAATGAATAAATCATTTGCTACTCCCTTTTCTTTTTTGCTGTAACTGGGTGTTGGTCTATAAAATGAAGGAAGTTACATTGAGCAGGAAGTTTAAAAATGCTTAGACAGATGTCATTAAAAAAAAGAAAATCAAAATTGGTTTTCTGCCAAGTGACTGTAATTAAAATTATTCTTCTTAGTGAGAAAAAAGCAGATGCAAAGGGAGGTTTCCTGTCTCTCGAAGTAGGAAATATAAATAATTGTTAGTCTGTCCTTTGTGTGTGCATGTGTGCGCATGTGTGTTTGTGTGAGTGTGCGTCTTAATGTAGGACTCTGCTTATTTCTGAAGTGGCTTGTGATTGAAAACTTTAGTCAATACTGTGTGGATGGGTGCTTTATTAATCTATCCTTTTTTTGGTCTTGTTTTTGAATTAGATCTGTGTTGAAAAATAATGTATAAAAATTACACCGTATAAATTGCCATTTCTGTACTACAGATTACTGAAATGGTTGCTCTTATAGAAAAGAACAGTAAATTTCTGTGTATAGTGATGAAGGGAGAACAGGATGTGGGTGGGTGTACACGTGTATATAGATATACACATCTATACTCATTGTATAGCTATAGCTGATACCTATATTAATTTAGAAACCTATGCAGTTAATGCCATGCAACTTCCTAGCATACATGGAAGTATACAAGTATAAAACTGCTTCTATCAGCATAACTTCTTTTTTCCTGTACAAGCATCTTTAGTTTGATATAATGCCTTTACATTATACTTTAATTTTGTTTTAATTACAAAGGTTTCTCATCTGATATAATTATACAAATTCTAAAACAGTCTATTAGCTAAATTAGGCAAGGCTACCATCAGGGGATGTGCTCTATGGCTCTTTTCTGTCATCACTGTTTAAAAGGGGTCTGATTCTTTTTCTCTTCTATGCACAACGTAGGCTGATGACTTATGCAAGTTGAAGAAATTCTATCAATCCATTTACTGTGTTTTTTTCAGATGCTGCACTGAAGTTTGTAGTTTTGTTTCTTTTTAAAAAGAAGTTCTTTTTAAGGAATTGTAGGCAAGGCATGGTCGTGTGTTTCAGTGTTGATCCATGGGAACCAGTAGACGTTGGTGGAGCAATACCCCTTGGCAGTTGCTAAGGCTCCTACCTAGCACATTAGTTTGTACAGAGTGTGTTCCATATACATATCTGGATGGGACGTTTTTTGCTGGTTTTAGCAGCCTCAGATTTACGCAGGTCAGATGTACTGTGTGGTTCTTCCACCAATGCTCATTTAAGAGCTTTAGTTATTGCACATCTGCATTGAGATGTATTATAGCATACAGTACCCTGGCAAAAGTGTCCTGGTAATACTGTTTCTTCTCATCACTGTATTGGGATAAATGGGTCCAGTGAAAGGTGTCAGTAAAAGTGTGCTTGTACTGACATGGGTTTTTGTCATTTATTATGCTATCTAACATTTTAAAGTAGACTATGCTTGAGTTTACCTCCAGCTGTGAAAGCAAGGTATAGCCCCAGCACCATTCTACCAATCAGTACATACCGCTCTAACACATATCAAAACAGCATATCAATACAAATATGGTATATGCTATACAAATAGCACAGAGTATAGGTATGTGGGTGCAGGGCCTCAGTTTGATAGTAAGCACATGAAATGAGGGTTAGGAGACAGCAGATAAGCCCCCCAGTGTGTTTTGGGGGTGATGACCACAGACAGGCATACCCCTTCTTTCCCATGAGTGCACTAAAAATACAGAGGAATAGTTTAATTTTACTGCTGTTTTCTTCAGGACTCCATAACCACTCAGCTTCTGTTTGTGGGCCGACTGGTCTTAATGCAGTAAGATACTTGCAACACGAACCACTGCTTATATTGATAAACCCTGACTGACCTGAATATCAGAAGCTGGATGGCATGCTGGTACAGTGTGTTCTGACCTTTGTAAACAATTCCTCCATGATTTTGGCATCTTTGAGTGGTCCTGGAAAAACTTTCCTTGGAACAGATAGCAGAACTTGCTTCTGTATTTTGAGTTTCCAGATTATCTGGCAGGAGAGCTGCTAAAAAGAGGTTATGAGAACAGCTGAAAAAGAGCAAGTACATGCCTGCTGCAATCAATAGAGCAACTGGCACCCACTGAGCAGGAGTTGAAGCGATCTGAAAACATGCAAGAGGAACATGGACACGTACATCCTATGGGTGTTGCAGTGATGTGAGAGCCAAAGAGAGTTCTTAACTGCTTAGGGAAATATAGAGGGACTAGTCTGAATGGACAAGTAATGTAGGCTTTGGAGATGAGATCAGGTTACAAAAGCTATCCCCAAGAAGGCTGTTGGAAACTTTAGCAACAGCTTATACCTCTTTCAGAAAATGACACAGAAACATTTTAAACTCAAATCCACTTTACAATGCAGCCCAAGGCCATAGGTAATCCATCTCTGCCAATCCTAGGATGTCCCCAGTAAGCACATGTTTAAAAACTGTATTGGAGTTTTGGGCCCCTCACTACAGGAAAGACATTGAGGTGCTGGAGCATGTCCAGAGAAGGGCAATGAAGCTGGTGAGGTGCCTGGGGCACAAGTCTTATGAGGAGCGGCTGAGGGAGCTGGGGTTGTTTAGCCTGGAGAAAAGGAGGCTGAGGGGAGACATTATCGCTCTGTACAGCTACCTGAAAGGAGGTTGTAGTGAGGTGGGTGCTGGTCTCTTCTGTCAGGTGACTGGTGGTAGGACAAGAGGAAATGGCCTCAGGCATTGGAACAGGCTGCCCAGGGAAGTGGTTGAGTCACCATCTCTGGAGGTGTTTAAAAAGCGCATAGAGAAGGCACTTCAGGACATGGTTTAGTGGGCATGGTTGACAGTTGGACTCAATGATCTTAAAGGTCTTTTCCTTTAAGCACAAACCATGAGAAATCCCTTGTTGTTCCTCCAGTCCTGACTCTATGCCCTTCTGGAGGGCAGTTTGTCTGAATCTAATCCAGTTGGGTTTGCAGTTATGTCTGCTACTGCTAGGAGAAGTCTACCAAATGCACCTTTAAGAGAGGTCCCAGGCAATCTGCTGGAGAGGTTTTAGTGCTGCTTCCCAAATGGGAAGGGGAGTCACAGTGGTATTAAATGGCCACTTCTGTGGCAGCACGCACAGCTCCCAAATTCTTGTCCGATGCCCTGGGCTCCGAATAATCAAATGCTTAAACTCTTACCTTACTTTAAGCTGCTGAGCCATTACATGGAAAAAATCAGTCTCTGCTTTTGGCAGCAATGTCTTCCTTGCATGCTTCCCCCAGTAGTGGCATGGTATGTCTGCCCTTGGGAAGATGTGCTGTGAGGGGAAGGGAGTGGGGCAATTTTATTCAGGGCAGGTAGAAGGAAGACTGATCTTTCTTCTACTAAGAGTGTCAGAAAATACACAGATGTTTTTCACTTTTGTGCTACTCTGCTGCAGACCTTTTGTGAGCAGAAAAGGAAGGCAATGGGTTTTTTTCTTGGCATTTTGGCAAAGCATTTTCATGAGCACGGCTGCCCATTGAAGGCATCTGTTTAAGTTCCCAACCCAGGATAACAAGCAGCTCTGCATAAATGTGCAGGGCTGTGTTTTTCCAGCAGGTTCACTTACGTTTCATGCACGTGAATCCAGGGGTGAGTAACAGATGACCTGAGCAGGCCTGGCCAGTGCTTTAAGCCGAAATGCGTGTTTTGTGTCCGGCACATGGGAAGGAGATTGCATTCCCAAGGAGCTCTTCCGAGGAGTGCTAAGTAAACAGTAAATCTCTCCACAATGGAATTTATTCTGAGTGAATTATCAGGGTTAAAAAAATACTCCGTTGCTTTCAGCTTTTATCTTTGTTTACCATATCGCCAAGGATAGTGACCTGCCTTTGTGCCCTAATACTGAACTGTCAGCAAGAGAGACAGGAAACGCTGCCTCCTCTCCTCTATAGGCTCAGCATATAGGCTTAATGAAAAGGATAACATCTTAGTAGCGGTTGTTGGTCTTGCCCAGTTCGGTTTATTCTCTTTTGTTGTCGTCTTACTTCAGCAAACCTAGATAATCTCAGAGAAAGGCCTTTGTACCAAATTTCTGCACTCTGTAATTTAGTGACCTTCAGATTATTAACATTATTAAGACCAAGTCAAGCTGACAAAAAACCTATATCCTTTTCATTTCCCACTGAGCCAAGCGTGCTGCATCCCTGTCTGGAGCCTGGTGGCGCGCAGCACACTGAACGCTAGCCACCTTTCAGCTCGAGCCCAGGAGGGAGCGCACCGACACCAAGCAGAACACCGGCTCCCTCCCTTACTGTGGTAACACTGGGTTCACGGGAAGCTCTGCCACTCCTGGGTCACCTGATTAGTAACTCCCCTTAATGAAATAAGAAATGCATGATGGAAAAAATAATCCAATAGGGAAGCACCATTCAGGCTGGAGCAGAGATGTGCTGGCAGTGCTGCAAGCAGTGGAGCGGCATTGCCTTGCCCCAACAGCCTCCCCTCTGCATTTTGGGGAGTGCAGGGCATGAGAGCAGCATGAACCCAACTTCTGCACCCTGACAGTGGCTGCAGGAGCCCGTCCTGGTGTCTGCTCACGGAGCACTTTTGGTGTGGCTTCTCTTCCAGAGGTCCCATAGCAGCAGCAGTTTTTCTGCACGGTTCCTTCTTCATAATTTGAGAGGGCAGAGGTGCAGGGAGCAGGAAGGATCCTCATGGATCCCAACCTCTGTTTGGGACCCAAGGGCATCATAGATGGATAAATCTTGAAAGCAGATCCCTTAAACTTCAAATTACTGCTATTTTTTCCATGCAAAGGTAGGCAAACTGTGAGTTTCTTTGCCTGTTTGTTGCTGGCTTGTGGGTGAGTGTATAACACCCACTACAACTTTTTTCCCCCAGCGATTGCATGTCGTAAAGCAAAGCTTTAATGGTGGGTTAAGATCACTTTTTTATTTACACAGAAGGAATGTGTAAAATTTCTGTTCTGGTAGTCTGTCCACAATTTTGTTGTCTATTCAAGATTTACCTTTATTTCATATAATATCAGTATTAACTGCCAAGACTTACCTTACCCATGACTTAAAAAATTTTAAAAAAACAAACAGGGGAGTTACTGTTAGTACCATGTAGTGATCAGGCTTTGAACAGGAATATCACATGCTGCCTGCCTCTGAGCATGCCAGCAGTATCTACACAATCCCATGATTAAGGTTTACTGGTCTTACTAAAAGTGCTGGAGGAGAGGAAGAGACTTTCCCAAATTTGCCTGGAAAGCTGTGTCAGGACTTGACCTCCTGACTGTGAGCCCTGTGGCTTCACCACACAGCAGCTACTCCCTGTGCTCCTCCTGCCCTCGCAATAATGTGCCTGGAATCTGACCCCGCATTTTCTGCTGTCATGTTGGTATCAGCTGGAGATAAATGAAGTCTTTTGTTAACTTGTTCCTTGCTTTGCAGGCTGCTATTCTCTTCTGCTTTAAAGAAGAGCCAGTGGTGATGTGGCACTGAGGTAGAGATACGTACACGCACTGTCAGCACGGTATTTGTAATACGCTGTCCGAAGCATCTCTTATAGAGGTGAGACAAGACTCCATTATAAGGAACACAAAAGGGATTTTTCTATCAAGTCCACTGGAAGCAGGGAGCAAGCTGTCATCTTCCCTGGCTCTTCAGCTCCCAGCCTGTGTAGTACCAAGGGGCAAAAGTGGTGACACGTATATGCAGAACACAAAAAAAAAGTCTTCCCACATCCTGACCTAGATAAATAGGACTTAGAATGAATTTTCTGACTTCGCAGCACTGACACTTTGAATCTTCTGAGATTTAAAGATCGTAATTTTTTTTAGTAATTTTTGTACCATTTCAAATTGATGGATCTGTAACAGAAAATGCCCATGCATACACATGTGCGCACATGAAGAAAGGCCAAAAGTACTAATACCAATCTCTCTTACTGTGCCGTAATGTGAAATGGGAAGCGAATGTGTTAGGAGAAGCAGTGGGTATGGACGGAAGTGCAAGATGCTCTGCCTCTTCTGAGCTGCGTTGCAAATGCCTAGGGAGCAGACAGGGAAAACCATGAGGTTGCTCTAAGTTACGCTGGCAGAAGGCAGATCTAAGTATGCAAGAAGTGCATCCACTTGCAGTTTTTCCCAACGTGTTTCTTAGAAGAGGTGTAACTCAGGCAAAATATGATCCCAAGTAACCTGCTTTCCAAAATTTTTTCCTTCATAATTGATCCAAACCCCATTTTTTTTGTGTGTCATAGGTATTATATGACTGGGACTACCAAGATGTTGCATGATGTAATTTAAACTAGAGCAGCAAAGTTGGAATAGGAGCAATGTGCCATTGGCTTTGTGATTATCCTGCTTGTTCACTAGAAAGAATTGTAGGTTTCTTTACACACATGGAAGTCAAAGAAATAATAAGCACCCTTCATCAGTCAGATAGTCTCTATTTATACATCAGGGTAGGTATGGGAAGCATGAAGTCCTGTTTTTTCTCTGTTTTTTTCTTGCTGATTTTAATTTTTCACTTTTTAATTAAATTTCTTCATTTAGAGTCACACAGCTGTCTGGGCTTCAGCCATAGATAAGTGAATCTGCGTATGACAGCAGCAACCAAAATTTATCTTTCTTTTCCCTCTCTCCCCCTCACTTCCTCCCTCTTCCCGCCCCCCCCTAGTACCCAACAGAAACAAAATGCTATATATAGACTCAGCACAGTTTCCCCCCCAATTACTTTGTCTGCATGTTTCAATTTTCGTTCTGTGTCAAGCTTTGCCAAGGTACCAAGTTTGGCATTTTCAAGAGGAGGTTGGATGCTTAATCCCCGAGGCCCCTCTTGCAGTAACAGCTCCCCCCCCAAAAAAAAGCGTGCTACAAAACCGTGGGCACTCTGAGGGGCAGATTACGCTTGTGTGATATTTATTCCCATGAAGTTCCCGGTCTTGTAGACTTTTTTCTTTTTTTAAAAGGTCTGTGTGATTCTAGCCGAGCGATAGCAGCAGATGGCCAAAGGGCAGGCAGGGATGGCCCATGGTGCTCTGTAAATGGAATATTACCAGCATCCTGCCATCGCACTGCAAGGCTCTGGTATTTGTTTTGTATTCTCTCAAATCACTTGACGCTGAAGTCAGGTGTATAACCAGAATCTCATCTTTCATTATTAAAACAAAAACAACCAATAAAAAAAAAGGGAAAAAAGGTTTCTAGTTGAAAAGGTAAGACTGAAAACATGAATCCCAGTTCAGAAGCCAGAAGGCAAATGAAGTTCAAAATATTGTTATTTGTCATAAATCTCATGTGTTTTCCAGCCAATTTCTAAGAATGCTGGGGCTTCACTCATAACGTTTGAGCGATTGGTGTTGGTAATATTCTGAGTATGCCTAGCAGCTCTTGCATGTGACAGGCCCTTTACAGGAAAAGCCTACAGCTGTGCTCCATCTTTGTACTCTCAGAAAATCCCTCCCCACAAATTAGCCCATCTATAGATATCTATATATCTTTGTGCCACAACTCATGCTAAAAAGGGCAAAGGATGCCATCTTTTATTAGTATTTTATATGGGCAAAATTGCTAGTGAACCCCCTGCAGAACACTATGGTTTATGCACTTCTCTGGCTTAAAAGACCTCTTTTGTGCTGAATGACTCAGCAAATGTGTCACTTCATGGGTGCCACCTTTGTGTCTCAGTGGCATCTGGATTGAGTGGCCTCCATGTCAGGGCTGGCTCAAATCCAGGTAGGTACCACCATGTTGGCCAGGTTCCGCTGCACCCCAGAGCTTTTGTGACTTGGTGCAGGATAGAGCTTTGAAAAAGAAGAAGAAAGGATAAAATACTGGATATTAAAGTAGCATGGCCATAAGTGAAATGACAGCACAGAGATGAGGTGTGGAGAATTGTAAAAATAAGGGTATCCTTGGAAATACAGAGAGGTAAATGAGTGAGGTGGCCAGGCACTGAGACAGGAAAAGGTCAGGTTCAAGAAGCAAAAACATCCTTGAGAAGCAAGAGAGAAAGAACGGCAAATTGGTCTTCACACCAGGATCCTTGTGGGACTGTGAGGTAATAAATAAATAAAGGCCAGAGCAGCTTACTCATAAAGCAGAAGAAATTGTGAGCAATACTTTCCATTTGCCTTCCCCATAAAGTCTTATATCATCCTAAAACATGCTAGAAATGACCTTGTTCAGATTACAAATGAATTCTGTATTTTCTCACTGCTGACCCTGTGACTTCATCCTGCAGCTTTTTGACTTGTGCTTTTTTTTCCCCTCACTCCAGTGTGCTCACAAGGGCCAATGATTCAGTACATGTGGAGGGGGTCCCTACCCGTGGCAGGGTAGTGTGCCGCAAAATGGCTGCACTTCCCAGGCTCCGTCCTCAGCTGGTGCAAATCCGTACAGTTCCTCTGACTCTGTGATTCAGGTCTTTGCTAAAGGAGACCACGAAAGGTGTGGTCTCCCGAACAGAATGCTGTTCTTTATAATCTCTTCTCCAATATGCATCTTTAAACATCAGAAAGACCCAGGTCTCGTTTTCTCCTCTTTGGTTTTTGTGGATCACTTAGACACTGATAATTGCAGAAGAATTCCAGATAAAAAATTAAATTCATGTTTCTTCTTCCTGGGATTAAGGACAGGAAGGCTCTCCTGGGGGAGGTCCCAGTGGAGTTTTTCCACTGGCCTTTTTTTGATTGGAAATATTCCCATGATTTGAGTACAGTTTGAGTGTCATTACAGAGGTCCGGCTGGCCCTCAAATAACCTGCTGTGCCTATCAGTGTAATCAGGACCAAGTCATTGTGTGAAGTAAATCATAAACAGATGGACAGCCATGCCATGCTGCTCTACAAAGGGTAGAGGAAAGCAAAGACACAAACCAGTGCCAGAACATGACACCATGATGGCTTCACTAAATCTAAGCGTGAACAGGCTTAGGGAAATTTCTGTGTTCCCAGATGGAGAAGAGAGAGAGTAAGGGAAGAAAAGTAAAGAAATCCTTGCACAGGAGTCTGCCAGGATTCATCGCAGACAGCTTTATCTGAATATCTAGAGAGGTTTCTCATAGTATAGTGTCATGGTAGCAGACACCCCTGCTCACAGCCAGCTCCCCACTGAGTTTGGGGTAATGGGTGTTGGACTGACATGTAGGGTTTTTTTAAAAGATCCTCTTCCTGTGTTGGAGGGAGAAAACACAAAAGCTGTTTCAAGTGTGATCAAGTTTTTTCATATACCAATTGTAAATTGCTTTGTTGTACACAAGGCAGTCAGCACTTTCCAGAGGGAGCGGAAGAGGAAAAGGCATTGAATAGCTTTGGTCAGAAAAGAAATTTTTCTCCTTTCTTTCTCCATTTTTCATATTTTCAGCTAAAATGTGAGAAATTTCAACAGGAACAAACTTCTCCCTCATGCCTTGTAGAAAGGCCATATGCTATAACTTGGAGCTAGGACTTGTTGTGGCTTTTATCTGTAGATTTTACCTGTATAAGGTACGAGGTGCAGAATTGGAGCAAGGAATTGGAGCTTTGACACCAGAAAAGCTTCTTTCTATACTTTTAGTGCTATCAGTTTCTGAAGGACAGGCTGAGCCGAGTTACAATCTTGGCAGCTAAAACCAAAAAAAGCTCCCTTTTGTTTAAGACATATTTAAATGCCATGCAACAGATTTCTTTCTTTTTTGGTCATTTTAAGTCTACGCAATTGGAGCAGTATTTGCCTGTTTACTCACAGGAGTCACGATGAGGCTGAAAAAAATATCAGGCTACTTATGAAGGCTGGAGTTGGTGGGTGCCTGACTCTTAAGGTTGTAAATTTTTGGCCTCGGCCTTCAGCACCTCTGCTGGCCCCTTGTGTACAGGGAGGGAGTATTTACCAGGAGCACCTCACACGTGCATTTGGAAGATGACCAACTAATTAATGTTGCTAAACGCTTCATGAGCCTCAGGGGAAAAACCACTATGGAAAGGCAAAGTTTTATTATTGTTGCACTGCACCTAATGTACATAAAATGTTTTCAAGGCATCAGGTACTACGTAAATGTTGTATGGTATTAAAACTGACCTGCCCTTGTTGGAGCAAATAATAATTACGCTGAGTGATGGGAGAATCTTGCTGTTTCTTTGCTGTGAATGTTTGCCTGTTTACTAATTCAGAAAAGGTCTCATCCAGCAACTGCTGAAGCCAATGACTTAAGCAGCCACTGGCTCAAGCCCATATTTAAGTATCTGCAGAAGGGCGAATTACCAAAGTAATTTATTTTGTGTAAAGCTCTGCTCTCCTCATAGGTTGGACCATGCTCTCTAGGGCATATTTCCCCAAACTGCATACCTGGGGCTGAGTCACATCTCAGTCCGTAAGGCTGCCAAGTGTACAAGGCCATAGAGATGAAGAACAAGCAAAGAGGACCTCACTTTGTAGCCCATATGATAGCCTCTATTTGCAGCATAAAAATTTATGCTGATGCCTTTTAATATAAACGTAACATGAGGAAAAGAACATTTGATTAAACTAAACACACAGGCCTTTTATATGCCAGGCCCTAATTTAAAGCACTGTCACCTCCATACAGAAAATACCAGCTGGAGCAGGAATGATTATATTAAATCATCTGGCTCTTATGTGATACCATGAATGTCTGCTGAGAGGGGAAAAAAATCCCTCCTCTTTATTCCTGTAGATCTGCAGCAACCACCAAGGGACACTTCTATAGCAGGAAGGATTAAGTCTTGCACGAACTTCAGTGCTTAATGTGCTTTGGACTGGTGACATGCCCTTCGGACAGACCTACCCCAGTTTTATAATTCTTTTTCTCAGCCTTTTGGGCCTCTGGCAGTCCTTTCTCCTGTTTAATTTCCTCCTTGCCTCCCTCCCACTGGGATCCTTCACCATTCAGCATTTCTGCCACCCAAGTAGAAATTTTGATTGTGTCAGATAAGTGTAGAAAGAGAGACTTTTGAGACTCAGTGGGCTGAGGAGAGAACTGGGGGAGATTTCCTGGGGGCTGAGTGCTTTTTAAGGAGGTGAGAAATGGGCAGTCTCTGTGCCTCTGATGGGCTTAGCTGGCTATAATGCACGGCCAGGGATTATATCACATCCACAAATAGCTGGAGCAAGGCGCGCATTGCATACAGGTAGGGAGCCACTTCTGGAGAGGAGCTACTCTTCCCCACCAAATCCAAGTGAAAAAAAAAAAATATATAGTGAGGGTACTTGTGTAGTAAAAGCTGTCTGGCCAGGCATTATCAGCACTCTGGGGACCTGTCCCTTCTCTTCCTTCGTGACAGCGGAGCACCCCAGGAGCCCAGTCTCACCCCCAGTTATTTACTCACTTTTCACTTAAGGGCACCCACTTCTCTTGGTACAGGAATCTGGGACTAGGTGGAGTTGACAAATTTACAAAATCCGAGATTGAAACAGATTTTTTTCTCCTTTCTTTTAATTTGTAGCTTGCCTCATAAAGGATTTCCTTAGTGATTTTCTTCTCTTTTCCTGCCTTTTTTTTTCCCAGATCTTCTACCTGCTGGCACTCATTCTGTTCTTGCTGATCACCATGTGTCAGTAGTAATGTAGGTGGAAGAGAATTTCTGACTGTTTTGGTTGCAGTTTTGTGTTTATCTGTTTGGTTTTGGGACACTGTTCAGTTTCAGGAAGTATTTTTATCTCACAGAAGTTTCCCTGTGAACAGTGATGCTATGGAGACCTTGTTTTAGCACCACAAAAGCTACTGGAGGTAGTACAGGTCTGTCTTCTGGTAGGACCTGAAGTCTTTGATTCGAAAAGCAATGTAACATTAAACAGAGTCAGCACTGGTGTAACCTTATACTTTCTGGCTCTTTCCCCCAGCACTATTGGGTACATACTTAGAACCGCATTTTCCTCTCCCTTACACTGATACAACCCCAGGGAGCTGTGTGGATTTGCACCAAAGTAACGGAGGGAATTTGACTGCAAGGTCTGCATGTAATGTGGTTATCAGTGCATAACTGGTGCGCCGGCCTTTCCCACCACCTCTGAATTTGGCCTGCGAATCAGCACCTGCCTCTGCCTGTGCTCATAGGACTTGTGTGACGATGGACCCGGCGAGAGGGGAATGTAAAGAGTGGAGTTAGAGGAGGTGTGAGGGTGACTGGCAGGTGATTTGAACAAAAAGCTGTAATACTAAATTTATTTGGCACGAGCAGTCTTTGGGAGGAGCCGGGAGGAGTTTGTTTGAGATGTCTGAAGCTCTGAGTGCTGTTGCAGCTTGGGAAGTGCCCGAATGAGCAAAGTAATGCTCCCAAACCCAGTGAGCATCCACCAAGGGTGGGGCATTTCCATTTGAATGACAACCCAAGCAGATGAGAGAGGTGGCAGGTAACCCACATGGACTGAAGAAATAAAGGGAAGGCTTGGGAGTACGTGTTTTGGATAGCTTTTGCTTTCTTCTGGGGAAAGAGGCGTGAGGGGATGGAGCTGAGGACTTGCTTTAATGTTAATTTCTGAGAGCATGTGAGAAGGCACAATGCTGCTGGTGAGGCTTTAGTGCTACCAAGGCGTGCTGTAAGGATTCAAGAGGAGAGGTGCTAGGCAGCTCAGGAAGCCTCTTGCTGCTGCATCTTAATCTGGAAATCAGGTTGCTTGTTCTATTTTTCATTCCTGAACCTTGTTCTCAATTCTATAGTCAAGAACGAATATTTTGCTAGAAGATACCCTTCTGTAGGCCTCTGTCACTGGAAATGGCTAACAGACACTTGGTGATTTTAGGTAAGCTCTTCTCTATCTTAAAGCAGTGTATCTTAAACAACACTTGCTGCCCAGACCCGCCTCCTGGGATGAGTGGGATTCAGGAACTTCAGGGTCCTGTTTTCCCAGTGGCAAGGGCTGTTTCTGCCTGGTGCCATGCCTCAGAGAGACATCTCACTTGGCAGGTGCAGGCTGGGCCGCAGACAGTAGAGAGAAAGATTTTGCAGTAAATATTGTATGAAGACTACCTTAAGCATTTTTTTAGTATTTGGTCCAAGTTCCAAGGATAAAGCCAAGAAATTTTACTTCATCAACTTCGTCCCTATTTCGCTGCCTGACATTATAGGGAGGTTTCAGTTTGGTGCTTTACAGATATGCCAGCATGTTGTTGTGGAAGTGGTAAAACATGGAGCAAGCTTTCTTTAAGGAAGTTAAAGATAGGTGCCTGTTGAACCATCCCACCTCTTTTTTTCGTTGATCTGTATTTTGAGTGCTGTCCTGTCTCTAACCTTTCCTTTCTTGGAAGGTTGTTAGCAAGGTTGTCATGGGGCAACTGTAACTTGACATAGTATTCTTGCATTTCTTCCCCCTCTCCCAGGCTGAGTGTGGCACATAGGCTCTAGCTCTTTTAGAGGATGAGCAGCTCCTAGAGGTGACCAAAGAGAGCTCAAAACCCCAAGCGGATTCTTTGATCTATCAGCAGCTTTTGATCAAGAAACATTATTGACCTGTTTGTGAATCCTAGGTATGGCTATGGTCTGAATAGCTCTTTTGGCAATTTGAAGAAGGGGGGTGGTGAGAGTCGCTGGGGATGGTGCTGGCTTGTTTTTGCCTCACTGCCTCCTATCCTATTGCTATCCAAAGTCTACATTTTGGGGGAGAGCCAATGTGGGCTGTGTAGCTATGCATACACGGATAACTCATGGATCTGCATCTGCACTTAAGCAGATCTGCGCGTCATCTCTCTGACATGGACTTTGTCACAGTCACACCTGCCCATGAGGCATTTGATTTGGATTGCAATTTCTCAGAAACTGCAGCCGGTTCAGTCTCAGGCCATGACTCAGCAGCGCTAGTTATGAGGAATGTGGTCTCTGCAGCCTTTGCTGCTTCCAGATTGATTTCAGGTGCATGTCACACTCTGTCAGCTACACAAAATTTTCTCTGATTTTTTTCATTTCTGGCTGCTGAGCACCACCAGACCATGACCAATAGGATAAGTGGAAATCTCTTATTCACTGATGTGTACTTGGATTTCCATTCCCAAAACAGAGGTGGTAGAGGAGGATCTGTGCCTCGCTCATCAACTACTTTGGGGAAAAGTTAGTATCTCGTCTTAAACTCGCTGAAGATGGGTTCATGCTGGACGTTGTATGGCAGCAACTGAGGTGCAGGCATATGTTCCCTTCTGCTGACTTGGCTGTGATGATGCTAACCACAGCCAGCAAAGAGGAGCGAGCAACTGGGAACAGTAACATCTCAAACTGCAGCAGAAAGATTGGCCAGACCTCTCCTGTCAGCACTTGGATTCCCTTGGTGTTCATTGAGGAATTAAAAGTTAACTGAGGGTGGTGGCAAAAAATAGGTTTGCCTGCCTAGAAAATGCTAAAGCCAATACTGAAAAGCAGAGGTGGATCTGAAGGCAGCTATCTCTCTTGGAATTTATATGGGGATTAAAACAAGCAACATCCTTGTAGCACACAGGCATTTTTATAATCACTGCTGGTATTTTACCTCAGAGTACTCTGTGGGGTGAAGAATTAATTTCCCATCTTTTTCTAAGGAATAGAGGCCTGGGATTTGCTGTCAGTCATAAAGGAGAGTTTGTGGCTAAACTAGGTGCTTTCTGGACCTCAGAAGCAATTAGATGAGGTCTGGGATGGGTGAGGGTGTACCACCACACCTCCGGAAATCAAACCAGTGAAACATGCATGCAGAGAAATGCCACAAGATGTTACATGGCCATTTCACTTCCATGTCAACAGGAAAAGATACTACAAGGCTGTGTAAAGCAGTGGCTGCAAAATTAAAATATAGGATGTTTTATCACATGCAGTGTGGTGCCTCCTCTATCCCCCCACATCTCTACTTGTTACAGAAAGGAATCTCTTCCTTAATGAAAAAACATCCAATCTTGAGCAAGAGGCAATGTAGGCATTTTTTTTTGCAAGGGGTTAAAGTGGCATCTTTGCACAACACTACCCCCCAGCCCAGCAAACCTGCCAGCAGTTGAAAGATATAAATAGGGATATTTAGGGAGAAAAGCATATTTAAGTTCCTTTGAAATGTGCTTGGCTAAAGGAATATTTTGAAGAGAGGGAGTGGAAAAACAAATGGAAAATATTTTCTTTGAAAGGGAAAAAAAAGCGACAAACTGTCCTTCCTAAATAGAGATACTTGGCTGGTGTGTACTTTACGCAGCTGTAGGTCAGACCTTACAAACAACTACTAAATTAAGTCCAGCTACTTTGATGCTAAAACCATGGAAGTGCCAATAATTAAGTTGCATCAGATGTAGGAAATGACTGATGTGTCTGCCATGCTCATGATAGCAGAGTTCACCGTGCTGCCATTTGACCGACCCCTTTTTCTTTATGTAAGCAAAAAGAATTTTCTTCTAAGGAAAATCAGCTGGTTTTGCACCTTTGTTTTGTTTTCTGAACTGCTAAACCCCTGAATGTATAGAAGCTATTTGAAAGAGCAAATCAAAGCTCCCATAATTTCGTGTTATATTATTTGTTGATGTATGGTTTGATTTAGTGGCTACTTATTATATCAGGTTACCATATAATTATCTTAATTATTGACTCCAGAAGTAAGTAGAGGGATTATGAGAGAGACAGGAAGGCCCAGTGGAAAGAGCATGGCTCAGAGAATCGAACACATCACAGTGTGCTCTTGGTTCCATCACTCATTTACTCTCAGCCTGAACTCTTCCCTCAGCCAGCCTGGCTATGAAATCAGGAGGAATTGCAGGGATGGGACTCAGATGCTGACCCAGGATTCAAAGAGATGTGGGAAAGCAGTATAAAAAGGACAGAGGAAAGTTCTGAAAGAGCGATGTAAAATTAGCAGGAAAAAAATGAATACACACCACAGCATGCATTTGCATCAAAGTGTGAAACACCTATGTGGTCATGGAGAAGGGCAGTTTTGCCACGAAGGCCTGAATTTTGAGTCTGATCACAGTTAATTTCCAACCTCTGCTACTGATTTCCCGTGCAAAATCAGGTAGCCCTTGGATTCCTTTCTGCAAAACAAGGATGATAAAAATCATCCTCCTGTCTTTGGTTTTGGATACACAAATTATTGGAGCACAGCTTCTCTCACAGCCTTCAGCCATGATTCTCATGACATTGTAGCCATTAGTGGCTTTTAGTCTCCTAGTCCTTTGTCTGATAACCATCGACCTAAGCCAAAGGTTTGAGTTAGTAGGCACTACTGCAATATAAAAGCAACACTGAAAGGCTGTCTGTGCAGTCTATACTTCCTGTATTGATAATATTTGACATATACTGACAAAATACTTCATCTATTTTCAAGCTGAGTTGCATCTTTTTCCCTAAGAGAGGAGCAGACACGCTGGTTCTGCTCAGCCTGTGCAAATTACTTTCTCTGGCTTTGCTTGTCTTTCCTGAGCCAAAAAATGGGGATAATAGAATGTATCTATTTCCTTCCTAGAAAAGATCAGTTAATGTGAAATGGTGCATGGTGGCTTAGTGCTGAATAAGTGGGATACCCTAATCTAGCAAGGTATCCTCGTTCTATTGTACGCCTTTTCTGCATACCATCTGGAGTTGTTCTCTGCTTAGTATTTTCAGTATGTACCATATGTTTTTGCATGAAAATTCAATAAAATATGCATTATACATGAAAAGTGCTGTAGTAAATAAAGGAAGGATGGAATCCAGTCCCCTTTGTGAACGGCAGGGGCCCCAAATCTTCATAAAAGGTTTAGTCTAGTCTGACGTCTGTGCTTCTCTCCAATTTACTCTGTGTCAGTCTTTAGGAGATGCTCTAATTTAAAACAAAACTCTGCTTTCCTAACGGGGTTATTAGATGTACTTTGGCTGCCCTCTGCTGAGAGTACTGAATAAGACAAGAAGAATCTCCTTTTTCCAAGGAAGCTAACAGTGGGAGAAATTCTCTCTTCGTCCATGCGCTGAGTCGTGTCACTGCTGGTGGTGGTCGTCCGCAGTTTGGTGTCTCTCGCTGTCTGTTTGCTGCCTGTCAGAGGGCAAAGTCTTCTGAGCTACAGCCCTCTTTGGGTTTTAATGCCCACCACTCATTGTCAAGGGCCAGGTGGTTTTGCAGACTTATGAAAATGTGGGCTCAGGCATTGCCCACCACGCAAGATTAAGCAGCATTACACAAGGGGTGGCTACGAGAGGAAACAGGCTTCTCTCCCCAGGCACTATTTCAATCCTGCCGGGTGGGATTTGAGCTGTACCTCAGCCCCCTCTACTCGGCAGAGCAATTTGCTGCTGCGTGCCGTTCCTTATCAGGGTGCCGGTTTCCTCCAGTGCCATCTCCCACCCCTCCGCAGGCATCACAGCATGAGCGCTTTGCTTTATTTCTATAACTGGGGAAGGGCAAAGGGTTTGCTCCAACATCAACAAGAATAACTGAAGGGCTTGCTGTATCTTGTGAGCAAAGTGCTCCTGGTCTGCCACACTCTTCTTGTCTTCGGGAAGAAATAGGGATCCTGTGCAGATTTTAGTGCGTGTATAAAACAATAGCTCTGTTGTAGCTATTAGTGCTCTCTGTAATGCCTTGTTTTTAATACTTCCTAGCAAGTTGACTTATTATTATATCTTCAGCTGGGCTGTGCACCAAAGCGTTTTGATGATGAAAGGAATGTTATACACACATTTAATTACTGCCCACATTTTTGTATAATTTTATCATTTACTGTTTTAGATGAGACATCGAGTTCTTCTACAGGAAAAATGCCCAGTAAAAAATAGATGATTTAAAAGCTAATCTGAGATGAGCTTGGCACTTAAATGTGAGAAAATGTAATTGTTCCTTTCCTCCTGCCTTTTCAGATGGTCCCTGATTACCAAAATGTACAAGAACTCCCTTATCTGGACATGGTGATTGCAGAGACATTGCGCATGTACCCACCTGCATTCAGGTATCTTTTTTTTTCCCCTTCTGATTCCACAGGGTAGATCCCTAGCTCTATAAAATGGAAATCTGCTGTTGGAAGACCAATGAGCCCTTGGTCTCTGTGCCAACATCAATACTGCTTGTGCATTTGAAAGATATAATGTGGCCTATTGAAGGAAAACTGGCTAACACTGGTATTTCTAAAGCAGTTTTTTATAACGGATTGGCCAAGATTGCTTCCTCACCACTTTTCACATCCCCCAAGGTTAGAGGATGGAGCCATTTTGCAGCAGGACTGGCCTTAGAAAGCCAGATGCCGCTGCTTCCATATGCCTTGGGTTTCAGGGATGCAGAGCAAAGACCTACCCTAGCCTGTTGGTCATTAAGGCCCTGATCTCCGGAAAGGCTGCACATTCAGAAAGCTGTATTTTACATGTGTGTTTAACTTTGACCCCTACTGTTTTGCACTTAGTACTGTGTTATATTAATATAGCTAAGCTAATGGTTATATCCATTAAATTTTGAAAGTTGTGCCCCAATTCATACAAGACTAATTTTACTAAGTTATATTGATGAACTGAAAACAAGGGGAAAAGAAATTAGAAAGCCGTTTGATTGTCAAATTTAAAAGTAATCACAAGCATAAATGCAAATGTTAAGAATGGAACTTTTCAAAGCGATCAGCCAGTTGCACTGCTTCTTGTGAAGCCAGAGGGAAAATTCAGATGACTGGAAAGGAGCCAAAGCTAAGCTTGCTGTGAGAGCCTTTGAAAAATTTGCCCCATAATTGCAAGCACCTTAAAATAAAAAAGCTTAAAATCATATTCTCTTTTATATGTTCACAAAGATCAGAAGTCAAGATTTTTCCATGGACATCTGCAGGATTGTTCAGAGAGTAAATGTCAAAGGTATTTGCTCCTGGATGAGATGACTGGGCTTCACTGTGTTATACACAGTATACAAGTGGAAATTGTTTTGCCAGTTAAAGCATCAGGGATCTTTGAGTTTCAGCTGAAACACTGGGAAGCAATCAATGTTTGTCAGATGGGAAATAGAATGAGAATGGAGCAAAGTTGTTCTGAAGTTTTGGTTGGCGTTGTTGGTGGTGTTTATTGATCTGGCTTTTACTCTGATGGATGTGGAATGGGTAGGACAGCCCAGTGTCTCGGAAAGATGCTAATTGCCTATGACAAGGATATTGCTGAGTTAGGGGAAAATTCAGTAGCAGCCAAGCTTGTTATAAAATGAGTTGGTTTTTTGTTTTTTTTTTTTTTTTTAAATGAACTTACTAGCCAGAGAACTTTCTTCCCTGGAACTCGTGTTTCCACTATCACCAAATTCATGTAAGGATGAGAAGGATGGCTTGTCAATTTGGTTTTTAGCATGCCAGTGTTTTGTTCCAGGTTTGGAGCCTCTGTTATTTATTTGTCTATGAGAAAGAGAGAGATGGGTGACAGCGAAGAAAAGAATGTGTTCCTGTAATGATACCAGACTGACAGCCCTGAAACTGAAATCTGTGTTCAACTTTTTCGGCGCAGCGTGGGGAGTGACAAAGGGAACTCCTGCACGTTGTCTCACCCCTGTGCTGCCAGCCGGTGCCAGGGAATAGCTCCTAGGCTGAGAGAGCAGGGTACTCACCTGCATCTGGGCTGGTTTGGGGGTCTGTAGCAACCACCCAAGCACCAAAAGATCTAGATCAGGATTTGCCACCAGCCATGAACACCCACACACCGTTTTTTACAAGGTTTACAGACCCAAGCTTGGCTTTGGCAGGCAGCTTTTCTCAGTCTTCTTGTCACAACGAGGTTCCTAAGGACAGTCCTACTCTGTCACATGTCACCACAGGGTGGAAGGAAACTGGAAAGTTTTGTTGCTAACATCATGACTATCTTTGATTATTGTATGTGAAATGCAGTTTTCAAAGGCTTGCGAATTGGTTATATTTTTGTAGCAGCAGCAGAACACTTAGGGCTAATATTGAAACCATCCCTTGCTAAGTTTCAGGTGCTGTCCCAACATGGGAGAGCTTTCAGATAAACAAACTCAAAACTATATTTGATATAATTGTCTCCTGAAAGCAAACCAGCATACTCTTTCTGCTGGTTATTAGAGATGACTGACACATTTCTTCTGCAGTTTTCATAAAAAATTAGTCTAAAACCAACATTAGCAGCAAAATTGTAGTTTAACAGTTAACATTTTGGAAAACCATAAGTGAACAGAAATGGTTTACTGTGAAAAGGGCTTCTAGGTGTAGATGATTGTAACCTGAGAAGACACTAGCATCAGCAATGGTTACTGTATTTATCAACTGGGAAAGTGTTACTCCCAAAATTGCAGGGTCAGTCCAGCTGAAGAGATTGACTTTTATGGTTCCCTCCTGCTGTGTTTTTACCTTTATTAACCATCTGGGATACGTGACACTTACTGTTACAGGTTCACTCGGGAAACAGCTAAAGACTGTGTGGTGCTGGGGCAGCATATTCCAGCTGGGGCTGTCATTGAAATCGCAGCTGGACATCTCCACCACAACCCTGAGTTCTGGCCAGAGCCTGAGAAGTTCATTCCTGAGAGGTACGTGGAGTAATGCTTTCCATTCTTATCTTGAAGTCCTTATTTGAGCCTGTTTAGATCAAAGGCCTGCCTTAAATACTGTTTCACACATTAGGGTGAGCACAGGACTCCAGCCTGTCCGGTGGAGACACCAGATCCTGCTGCTCCTTCACAGGCACAGTCACCCACTATTCACCCAAAGCAGTATTTCCACCAAGAAGAGCGCAGTTTAATTCAGATCGTAAAAATATGTTATTTCTACAAAATTAAACAAGTGGTGATGGTGGTGCATACCACAGAGGGTGTGAAGTTTGGTCAAGGTTGAAATGTGGTACAAGTTTTCAGATCTGTTTCCAAACCAGATGCTGCAAATAGTGTTGCCTCTGGATGCACAAATTCTGAAGTGAGATAGTATATTCACTGGCATGGAGGTACCCAGGAAACTCGTCCAGCTCCCGGCTGGTTTAGAGCAGCCTTTTCACCTGAGATATTCTAACTGTGTGGGTACGCTGTCAGTGGATAACCTATCCCATCTCCCACTGAGAATTTGCTTTCTGTCCTTAAGTTAGGATTCTGGGTTCTTAGGTCTGCTTGGCAAGACATACTTTCATCCGGAACATTTATTCTCTTCAGCTGGGGCAGGGAGGGCACTGTCAAATTGTGGTTTTGTACCCTGCCCTATCTTACAGATGCTGAGTTGAGCTTACGGGGAGAGTTTCAGCTGATGTGGTGCTGTGTGGAAGTACAATTTAGTTTTGTGGGCAGCTGCATTTTAAGCTACCACTATGTTGAAAAGTCTTCTAAGATTTGGGTTTGAGGCAGGCAGTCCAGAACAGTCTTTGGCAGTAAGACAACACATGTATGGTGTAGGCGGGTTTGCACAATGCTCCTTCTGGAGCAAATCTTGGCATATACTCTATCAGGCACCTTAGGCCATGAAGAAGAGCAATGCCAGGGTTAGAGAAGCCCAGAGCTTTTGTTGGGGAGGAATCTTGGCAATAACTGGAAGTCTGGGGGGTTTTTTAGCAATGCTTATCCGGAAAAGCTGTCTTAATTGTTTATTCACCACTTTAACAGTAGTATCAAAGCACATTACAGGGTAAAATGGATAGTGGGGGCTGCAGTCCCCTTGATTCTTACGGTGCTGTTTGTTATGAATCTGAGATGAATTCCCTTTTGAAATCTCCCTGAGGAATAAAGCATAATTACTAACACTCTCCCCAGCTTGCATCAGTTGGTGATGTTAGTAAGAATTATAAAATGAGAGCTTAACAAAAAATAAATTAATTCAGCTACAGCCTTTTTCCCCCTAATATTTCATTTTGAAATCTGCCTCAGGAATAATACAAGGGAGACTTTAAATTTACCAGAATGATATATGGGGTTGAGCAAGGCAAGAATTGCATTAACCTGTTTGCATGGGATATGCAACAGTGCTCAGTACATGAGTTAACGGTCCTTCAATCTCAAATTATGGGCTTCTATAGTACTTTCTGCAGTAGTACCCCAATCTTATTTAGGATATCTAAGCATGGGGATGGGGTTAGTGGAAATACACAATATAATTTTTTTCCAAACCTCAAAATAGCCTGTATTACCTTTCATCTCTTTCTACCCTGCATGAGTTCTCTGGGCCTTAGCAGTCTAAAGTTCTTGCAAACTGTGTCCAAACAGATGAGAGATTTCCAGGGATGACCCTATACATGAAGGACAGAACCTTTATCCACATACAGAGCTGGAAAAGTAGTTCTGTACTACCAGAACAGTTCCAAATACTTTATGACGTGGGAGAACTGTGTAGATTTCCAGGGCAGTGCCATTGCTGTAAAGGTTTGCTTGTTTTAAGGAACCACTCTGATCACTGACGCAGCACAGGCCAGGATGAACCTCACCTTGTTGATTATGCATTGGCCCTAACAACTTGTACTGACTCAGACTCTGTACTCTTGGCTGTATATATTCTGTCCAATATACATCCATCTTTGCAGATGTTGGCAAAGAGCTTTTACTTTTTTTCCTTTGGACTGCTGTTCAAATAGGAATTTTGTTTCCTTCCTGGTGGAAAAACAAAAAACAAAAACCCAAGAAGGAGAAAAAAAAGGCTCATTTCTAATGGGTTGATCAAGTATCTTAAAGCTAACTAGTTGATGAAGATCTGCATACAGAGCGCCACATTAATCCGTCTTTCCAATTGGACTGAGGTACTTCAGCTCTAAGAACAGAACTGTCTGCAATTTCAAAGTTTCCCAACTGGGAACCTGGTCTCTTTGGGCCAAGAGCAGAAAGAAGGGCTGTACTGAGTTGTAGTAACAGTCTTCCATGGCCTGTTCAATCCCATGAGATTTCATCTCCCCTTGCAAGCTTCAAAGAGAAATTCCCATTGATCTGCATCTGCGGTGCACAGCAGGGAGGCTGTCCTGGTTTTTACTGGGATAGAGTTAATTTTCTTCCTAGTAGCTGGTATAGTGCTGCATTTTGGTTTTAGGATGAGAATAATGTTGACAACACACTGATGTTTTAGTTGTTGCTAAGCAGTGTTCACACTAAGTCAAGGACTTTTCAGCTTCTCATACTGTCCTGTGAGTGAGGAGCCTGGTGGGGGCACAAGAAACTGGGAGGAGACATAGCCAGGACAGCTGACCCCAAAGTGGCCAAAGGGATATTCCATACCATATGATGTCATGCTCAGTATATAAACTAGTGGGAAAGATAGCTGGGGGCCGCTGCTCAGGAACTGGCTGGGCATCAGTCAGTGGGTGGTGAGCAATTGCATTGTGCATCACTTGGTTTGTACATCATCATCATCATTATTATTATCATTATTATTATCATTATTATTATTATTATTTTCCCTTCCTTTTCTGTCCTATTAAACTGTCTTTATCTCAATGCACAAATTTTACTTTTTTTTCCCAATTCTCTCCCCCCTCCCACTGCAGGGCAGGGAATGAGTGAATGGCTGTGTGCTACTTAGTTGCCTGCCAGGTTAAACCATGACAGAAGTGCTGTTGCTAATTCTAGTTAGTTCATATTGCAGCCTGTTGGGTTTCCTCTTAGCTGTAATCACTCCCTCATATATGCAAAGGTCTGCACAGCTAGCCTGCCTGCACCTGAAGTTATTCTTCTGAGCATGGTCATCAAATGAAGGCAATTCATTAAAATAGATTGGAAGTAATACTAATGTCTGTCTGTCCTCTCCTGGAATCACCAGCTGACAAAGGCTGATAGCCATAAATCAATTATCTGTTTACTTAAGGTTGTTAGCCCCATCAGGATATAATCTGTCAATAGTCCCCTTGACCTGTCCATTAAGACCAAGTGAAATAACCCCCTTTTGAGATGTAAATAAAAAAAAAAAATCAGGGGCAAAAAACATTTCTTGAACTGGTTTCCATCTCTGCACCTTCTAGGTTTACAGAGGAGGCCAAGAAGGAACAACATCCCTTTGCATACCTGCCCTTTGGGGCAGGACCTCGTGGCTGCATTGGCATGAAAATGGGTTTGCTGGAGATAAAAATGACTCTGTTGAGGATTTTGCAGAAGTTTCAATTTAAGACCTGCCCAGAGACTGAGGTTTGTACATGCAGAGGCTCAAAGGCCATACTTGTCAACTTCAGGGAGTTGACAGTGTGTCCTAGACAGGAGGACTGATTTGCCTTTGTGACTTTCTCTTCATTTGAGAAAACTGCTCGAGCTACTTCCATAGTAAGGAGGGACAAGAGGCCTGGGCTGCATGTTTTAATCAAAATGTGATTTAGCCTTTATGATTTTTCCAACAAAACAGTTACACAGCCCTGCCTTAGTGGAGAGCAGTGTAGCAGCACTGCAGTCAAAATACCTTGATTTACATGG
Source organism: Pandion haliaetus (assembly GCA_013401275.1). NCBI lineage: Eukaryota > Metazoa > Chordata > Aves > Accipitriformes > Pandionidae > Pandion > Pandion haliaetus. The sequence goes on along the minus strand of VYZV01001890.1, from coordinate 8,635 downwards.
GGTGAGAACGGGTGTACATCTTCCATGGGATCTCAGCACTTTAGTATATGCCTATTGCTATATACACTGCACCTGGCACTTACTCAGCAGCTCTAGAGTTTAGAGAGTTAATTTCTTTCTGTTCAGATCTACAGTATACCTGGGCAACCACTGCCTCAGCCTCTGGCTGTAAATTCTATTTAATATTATACTACCACAGCTGACTATAAAACAAGTACTTTACAGCTTCCACAGTAATCCTGGTATGAATTGGTCCCCCAGCAAATATGTCTGTCTGTATGTGGAGGTGTTATACACACATAAACAAATAGATACAACTGTACATAAGATACTCTTTTTTCTTTCAGATTCCTTTGCAGCTGAAATCAAAAGCCACACTTGGACCAAAAAATGGAGTCTACATTATGCTAGAATCTCGCTAAAAGAAAATGTACATCCTGAAGCCTTCTGGGATGGGACCCCTTGGTCAGTGACTCACTGGGTATAATTATTTTTCAAAACCCCAAAGACAGGTAGGACCCTAAGTCCCACTGATGGCCAGTAGGTGCTGCCTCACTGCTCTCCTATGGGAGAGCCTCCAGTCACTTTTTTAAATGAAACATGGGCTCTACAGTCATTTTGGTGGTTTTCAAATTGCTGTGAATAGTATCTGTAAAGAAGCATCCCACTTCCACTTGCTTTCCTACATTACGCTTCCTTTCACTCATCTTTGAGAATGCTTTCTTCATGTTTGAGTTCAATAAATGGAGCAGGTGTTAAGCGTACACGTGATTTACAATGGATTTTAATTACAATTCATTATCTCACACATCCTTCTCATGCACTTTTAAGTTCCTACTGTAGAAAAAGCCCAAGAGGCACCACAGTTACAGCAGAAGACCTGGCATCCAGTGCACTATATTTTATCATGAACTCTACTAAAAATCAAAGCTGAGTCTCCTGCACAATGCTTAATCTCTCCCCGTGTCTGTAAAGGGAAGGAGTTGCACCTTCTTCATGCTTTTGAAGTTATTTGAAATGCTCTTAGATTAACAATTTGCACTTGGCACATTGCATCAACATGACTGAAGAGAAGTGAAGCATTCCCCTGCCTACCAGTTAAGTTCCAGTAGTTAAGACAAAGAAATAAGGTGACAGCCATTTTGCTGGTTACTGAACTGTGGTTGGGAAGGCAGAGAAAAAGAAGATATGAATTTAAAGAAAGCAGGACGACTGGAGGAGATTTAAGGGTAATCAGAAGGTGTTGGTACAACATCTGCTTCACTTTGAGGCCTTTTCTTTCCAAGCATTGCAATTGGCACTATTCTTGTCTAGCTCAATGGCTCAAGTAAATTAAGAGTGCTGCATGCACTAAAGCTAACGGCAAGGGAGATCATCAGTCCCAGCAGGTCTCTTGATTCCTTATGTGACCCCAGAGCAGGTCATGTCCAAAGTGCCTCACTCCACTGAGGAAGGAACTTCTCTGATTGCCAGCTGCAGCAGCACCATTGAGCCATTCAAGCTGTATGGCTGTGCAAATGCATCTTCACAGCCAAAGCAGCAGTATGCTTCCACTCTTGACATTCCCTCCATGCTTTCCTAGTCCTCTACAAAGCCCTTGAATCACCACACAGCTAGTGGAGCATCACACAACAATGATCAGTTGACCAGAAAAAAACCCCAAACATTGCCTTCAGTGAGCACCACAAACTGGCTGGCTGTACAACAAAACCATAAGAGGAGATGGTCTCAGTCTCAGGGTCCTTTTTTTCTGTTTTTTTTTTTAAGTTTTTATAAATAGCAAAAATTCTTATGGCACCATAAAAATAAGGAAGCACCTTTGGGGTCTTTGCAAGTGTTGACCTTCTGCCTGCTGACATACTCTGCTCGAGGTTTCCTTAGGTACGGCAGCTCTCTTGGTGGTATGCACAGAGAAGTGTCACGACAGCAGGAAGAAGAGACTGACTGCTCAGCTTCACTGCAAGGATTGCTGGAAGGAGCCATCTGCTCACTGGTCCCTAGCTAGTTCCATAGTTTCTCTCCAACAAGCACCTTTTGCTGCCTTAACACTGATCAAATTACTGTATCTTGTGCCTGGAAGATTTTCTTTCTCTTTCATGGGATTTTTTTTTTTTTTTTTTTTTTTTTTTTTAAAGCAGAACTGTACAGGTAATGGTGGTAAAGTACTGACTTGGCAGTCTTGGACTTGTCCCTTTTTCCATGGAGCATCTCTGGCACGCTCAACAGAAGTGCCCTGTTACAGACACACTGATTATATGAATTACTGATGGAGTGATTGTTATTTATTTGAAAAGCAACACACTGTATATACCCTAGTTTCTGCATGTTATCCATCATTTTTCCCTCTTGAAAACAGTGTGCTGGCAGCTGATTTCCTGTACAGCTTATACATACAACTGGCAAAAAGTTGGATGGGCCTTGCCTAAAAACTTCTCACCTACCTGAATGAGCAGGAAGATCATTCCAGTCTGAGGTCAGCTGTCAAAGGCTTGTTTGTCCCTTCAAAATTTTACTGTTTTTCTTCCTTATGTGAATTAGCAGGTTGTTGTGTGCTTCTTTTTTGACCAAATACTCCAAGCCTAAATCAAGCTTGTGCCTTTCTTCCATATGCTTTTGTATGGGCTATTCTACAACTTGTCTGAAGGCTGTTTATATCCTCAGTATTTATCCAAGAAAGTGCCACTAACGTGTAGAGTAGTTGAACAACTCATATTTCTGTGCCTGAACAGAGCATTATCATCTTGAATATTGCGTTGACTTCAGTGGAAAAAAACAGTACTGCAGTGGCTGCAACTGTGCATCGCATTTTACAGGCTTGGAAACTGCACCAAGAGTCTTTCCCAGCCACTCCCAAGTTGAATGCAGACAGTATGTGTGCCAGTAAACTCACTTGAGTCTGCACTAAGGTTTTGTCAACTGTCCTGCAAAGTTTTCTCATTAGGAAGTATTACCTGTTTTCACCTGTCAGTTTGTAGTGGTGTGGAATAGAGGAATTATTTTTGCAGCTGTGGGCCAAGTCAGATGTCTGGAAGCGCATCATCCCTTGTTCTACATGGAGGCCTAGCGAGACAGCTAGAGAAGCAAGATGGGGAAAAGGCTGCCAACTTTCCAGTAATAGAGGAAGAGCCCCAAGCCATTTCTTCCTTTTAAACATCAGCTGCTGATACAGTCACCAGACACTGCACAGACGTTTTACCTGGATACTTAATGATGCTGGCCCTCCTCCTGGTGGTGTGGGCTTAGCAACATACTTAAAGAGCGAGCTGTGTTGAGGGACCAGCACTGCTCTAGCCCCCTGGAAGCACAGATTTGTAAAAAAATAAGACACAAGACTGACATCAGCTCTCCAAACCAGAAACTGGTAATACAGTGTTAATCACAATGTGCTTGTGCACCCATACAACATGGTCTCAAACTGATCCTGAGCAGAATTGGCTTTAGGATTCATAAAAAAATGCAAACAAACTACCCCAAAAAAAAAAAAAAAAAAAAAAAGAGCATTATGTTCTTAGTTACAACATCAAAACATAACTTCATATCCTTAATTTATGGTGAGCATTAGCATTTCTAGTGCAGCATGCTTCAGTCAACAGCAGTTGAGTCTAGGGAGGAACAAGGAAGCTGATTTAAAATAATTTCTCTCCTCAGAAACAGTAACTACATTGTCTTGCATTGCTGAGCAGTGGGTTTGTTTAAAATCGGGCATTTCTTTTACAAAAGGGTCTTAGTCATTCTCTGACAGCTGATACAAAGCAAAGGCTGCTTGGTAAAGGAAAGCTTCTATTAAAAACATCTTCTGGGACTTTGCAGTGATTACAGAAAGCTGTCAGTATAGAATGGTATTTTTAATAAGACTGCTGATATAGAAAACCTTTACAGTTTTGTACTTTATAAATAGGATTACTAGAAAAATGAAGCTGGGTGTTAGAAATTACTATACTTCATTGATTGCAAATTTGAACTATCTAGTCTTACCTGGCATTAATTTCCTCTCTGTGTGTAATACTTTCTGAAATGACCACCTTTCATTTCCCTTTCTTAAATGATGTTTCCATCATGGACACAGCTTCACCTAATATCAGACTCTTCTGTGCATTTACAGTAGTAAACATGCTAAAAGAATTTACAGCTGACTTATAAACTCTTTATTTCATTGCTTGGTTTACACTGGCCCCACTCTCTTTCTTCTGACTATGAAAAGGCTGAGCAGCTCCCTGCACTGCTGGGTGCTATGGCTATGTCATGGTTTAACCCCAGCCAGCAACTAAGCCCCACACAACCGCTCATTCACCTCCCCTCCACCCAGTGGGATGGGGGAGAGAGTAGGAAGGAAAAAAGTAAAACTTGTTGGTTGAGATAAGAACAGTTTAATAGAACAGAAAGGAAGAAACTAATAATGATAATAATAACAACAATAAAATGACAATACTAATAAAAGGATTGGAATATACAAAACAAGTGATGCTCACCACTCGCTGACCGATGCCCAGTTAGCTCCTGAGCAGTGATCTGTCCCGCCCCAGCCAACTCCCCCAGTTTATATACTAGACATGATGTCACATGGTATGGAATACCCTGTTGGCCACTTTGGGTCAGCTGCCCTGGCTGTGTCCCCTCCCAACTTCTTGTGCCCCTCCAGCCTTCTCGCTGGCTGGGCATGAGAAGCTGAAAAATCCTTGACTTAGTCTAAACGCTACTTAGCAACAACTGAAAACATAAGTGTGTTATCAACATTATTCTAGTACTGAACCCAAAACATAGCACTATACCAGCTCCTAGAAAGAAAATTAACTCTATCCCAGCCCAAACCGGGACAGGCTACTTTCAAGGAGGGAGCAGGATTCCCTCAATTGCCAGGCTTTTTGCAGGTAGAGATGAATTTGTGACCAGGCCTGAAGCAAGAAGTGCAAGGGAGCTATTCAGACCTGTGAAGCCAATCTCCTGCTAAAACATGTAAGCAGCAGTAACCCTGGCCATATAACTGCCACCCCTCCTGTATTTTTGTGTTGGAAGTACTCTAAGTAAAGCAGCATATCTACATCTCACACTTACCCTTTGGCCCAAAGGCAGCTCTGAGCAATGGTTTCTGAGCAGCAAAGTGCAAGTCGTCTCCAAGCCAAGCAGCACAAAGCACACTCCTGTAGCTCGTACACACCATCCACCTAAGTTCCTCTTACCCACCACCCCTACTGGGCCAGGCTGCAGGTATCCGAACTAGGTACTGTACTGCCGCTTCTTTGCTGCCACCACTTACAGACAGGATTTTGACACCCGTATCTTATAAAATCTAGGCAGAATATCATAACAAACCTGGTTACAGGCAAAGCTCATTAAATGGTGTGATGGGTTGACCTTGGCTGGCTGCCAGACCCCTACCCAGCCCAGCAAGTGG